>JAXLNO010002091.1:0-21333 GCA_038087875.1 Malacoraja senta | reverse complement strand
GGGATCTTATAGAAACGTACAAAATTCTTATGGGGTTGGACAGGCTAGATGCAGGAAGATTGTTCCCGATGTTGGGGAAGTCCAGGACAAGGGGTCACAGCTTAAGGATAAGGGGGAAATCCTTTAAGACCGAGATGAGGAAAAACTTTTTCACACAGAGAGTGGTGAATCTCTGGAACTCTCTGCCACAGAGGGTAGTTGACGCCAGTTCATTGGCTATATTTAAGAGGGAGTTAGATGTGGCCCTTGTGGCTAAAGGGATCAGGGGGTATGGAGAGAAGGCAGGTACGGGATACTGAGTTGGATGATCAGCCATGATCATATTGAATGGCGGTGCAGGCTCGAAGGGCCGAATGGCCTACTCCTGCACCTATTTTCTATGTATCTATGTATCTATGCGTCAAGCCGATAGCCTAATCGTTAAAGAGTTAAAAGAGCCTAATCGATAAAGAGCTGAGAAGAGGAATCAAAGCTGCCAAGGAAAGGTACTCTGAGAAGTTGAGGAGCAAGTTCTCATCTAGTGACTCTTCTTCAGTTTGGAAGGGCATGCAAGAAATTACCAGCTATAAGAGGAAAGCCCCCCGCTCTTTGGACAATCGTCAGCTGACGAACAACCTGAATGAGTTTTACTGCATGTTTGAAAATCAGAAACGTAACCCTCCCCAACAAACGCAGCCAGACCCCAGTCTGCAAAGAATGGACCCTGCACCCTCTCCTTCCCATTCAACACTTCACACCTACTTAAGGCAAGACTCCAGTATGAAAAGAGTGGACCTTTTCCCACCCCAACCAACACTTCACATCCAATTACTCATTTTTAACCAGTCCCTGCAAACATGTACTGTCCCTGCCTGCTTCAAAGTCTCCACTATTGTCCCTGTACCCAAAAAGGCAAGGATTACTGGTCTTAATGACTACAGGCCTGTCGCACTGACCTCTGTAGTCATGAAGACCCTTGAAAGGCTTGTGCTGGCCAAGCTGAAAAATATCACAATCCCTCTGCAGGACCCTCTGCATTTTGCATATTGGGCCAATAGATCTGTGGATGATGCAGTCAACCTGGGCCTGCACTTTATCCTCCAGCACCTAGACCGCCAGGGGACCTATACAAGGATTTTGTTTGTTGATTTTAGCTCTGCATTCAACACCATTGTGCCAGAGCTACTACACTCCAAACTTTCCCAGTTGACTGTGCCTGAACCCCTCTGTCGGTGGATCACTAGCTTTCTGACAGACAGGAAGCAGCATGTGAGGCTGGGAAAGCACATCTCGGACCCGCAAACCCTCAGCATAGGAGCACCGCAAGGCTGCGTACTCTCCCCTCTCCTCTACTCTCTCTACACCAATGACTGCACCTCCACAGACACCTCTGTCAAGCTTCTCATGTTTGCGGACGACACAACCCTGATTGGACTGATCCAGGATGGAGATCTCTGTACTCTTTTCAGTTTGACATCTTTCCTATAACATGGTGCCCAGAACTGAACTCAATATTCTAAATGCGGTCTCACCAACGTCTTATACAACTGCAACATGACCTCCCAACTTCTATACTCTGACTGATGAAGGCCAAAGTACCAAAATACGTTTTGACCACCTGATATACCTGCGACTCGACCTTCAAGGAACCATGCAACCATCAACCATTCCTCTGCCCACCTGGCTAATTGATCCAGATCCTGCTGCAATCTTTCACAACCATCTTCACTATCTACAAAACCACTCACTTCTGTATCATCAGCAAACTTGCTAATCTTGCCCTGTTCTGTGACGTTTCACAGAGTGCTGGAGTAACTCAGCGGGTCAGGCTGAGTATAGAAGTTGGGAGGTCATGTTGCAGTTGCATAAGAAGGTGGTGAGGCCGCATTCAGAGTGTTGTGTTCAGTTCTGGGCACCATGTTATAGGAAAGATGTCATCAAACTGGAAAGGGTACAGTGAAGATTTACGAGGATGTTGCCAGGACTAGAGCTATAGGGAGAGGATGAGTAGGCTGGGTATTTCATGGAGCACAGGAGGATGAGGGATGATCCAATAGAGGTGTATAAAATCATGATTTGAAGAGATATGGTTGAGTCTTTTGCCCAGAGTTGGTGAATCGAGGAGCAGAGGACATAAGTTTAAGGTGAAGGGCAAAAGATTTAATAGGAATCTGAGGGGTATGTTTTTCACACAAAGGGTGGTGGGTGTATGGAACAAGCTGCCAGAGGAGGTAGTTGAGGCGGGGACTATCGCAACATTTAAGAAACAGTTAGACAGGTACATGGATAGGACAGGTTCGGAGGGATATGGATCAAACGTGGGCAGGTGGGACTAGTGCAGATGGGACATGCTGGGCTGAAGGGCCTGTTTCCACATTGTATCACTCTATGACTATCTATCTTTCCCTCTCAAACCCATTCTCCTGCCTTCTCCCCATTACCTCCGACACCCGTATCAATCAAGATTCTATCAATCTCCTCTGGAAAAGTGTCCATTGACTTGACCTCCACAGCTGTCTGTGGCAATAAATTCCACAATTCACCAATCTCTGACTTAAGAAATTCCTGCTCATCTCCTTCCTAAAGGAATGTCTTTTAATTCCGAGGCTGTGGCCACTGGTCCTAGACTCTCCCACTAGTGGAAACATCCTCTCCACATCCACTCCATCCAGGTTTTTACCAGGCTGGGACAAACGGCAACAGCTTCACACCGTGTCCCAAAGCTTGTGTCCTGTCCTGCTTCACCCAAGGCAGCAGAGACGTTATAGGAGAGGGCAAGCACCATAACAAAGTAGCTCACGATGGTTTGGGTAACATTCAGGAATGTCTATGCATGTCACATCATGAATATTACTGAAGAACGGTCTTGACCCGAAATATAATCTATACCTTTTCTCCAGAGATGCTGCCTGACTCACTGAGTTACTCCAGCATTCTGTGAAACGTTGCCTATTCATATTCTCCGCAGATGCTGCCTGACCCACTGAGTTACTCCAGCATTCTGTGAAACGTTGCCTATTCATATTCTCCGCAGATGCTGCCTGACCCGCTGAGTTACTCCAGCATTCTGTGAAACGTCGCCTATTCATATTATCCGCAGATGCTGCCTGACCCACTGAGTTACTCCAGCACTCTGTGTCTATTTTCCCTTCACCCATCTGCCCAAGCCCACTCTCCCCTCTCCTTTCCTACGTTCCTTTCCACCCATAAACCTCTCTCTGCCTTTACATTTCACTCCTCTTTCAAATCTGCTCTACTTATCTACATGCATTTTTCTTCTTAACGTTTTAGTCATAGAATGATGCAGTGTGGAAACAGGCCCTTCAGCCCAACTTGCCCACACCGACCAACATGTCCCATCTAAACCAGTCCCACTCACACGCGTTTGGCCCATATCCATCTAAATCTGTCCAAATGTCTCTTAAACATTAGGATAGTCCCATACTTAACTACCTCTTCTGGCAACTCGTTCCATGCACCCACCACCCTTTGTGTGAAAAAGCTACCTCAGATTCCTCTAAATCTCTGAAATATTGGTCATAAATTTGGTGCAAAAATGCTCCAAAATAAGGCTCAGAATGCATCAGAGAGCATCGAAAACCCCAGAGCTTCCAGGGCCCTTAAGCGGGCCCTAGACCCTGGCATCGAGGGACTTCACGCTTCGCGCTCGTGATGTGCGCAGCGCGCACATTATTACATATTAAATTTTTGGTAATCCTGTTAAGCCACCCCCCCTTTTTGGAAAGCTTCGTACGGGCCTGCACCAGTCTAATTGTTTCTTAAACGTTGCAATAGTCCCTGCCTCAACTTCCTCCTCTGTCAGCTCGTTCCATACACCCACCACCCTTAGTGTGAAAACCTTTGGGTTTCAGACTTAAACTCACCACAAACCTGAACTTTACCAAAACTCTGCTCTTCTCTGCCAGCCTGCCAGCCTGCACGAAACATCAACCACCCATCAACCCTGTGCTCAGAAACCAGCCCTGGAAAGTTAATTTCAAACTTTCCGGCATAAAACAAACTGATGGCAGAACTCAGCGGGTCAGGCAGCATCTGTGGAGGTAGAGGGATTGTCAATGTTTCAGCTCCAGATCCTACATCAGCAGTGAGAGTGTAGACAATAGACAATAGGTGCAGGAGTAGGCCATTCGGCCCTTTGAGCCAGCACCGCCATTCAATGTGATCATGGCTGATCATCCCCAATCAGTACCCCGTTCCTGCCTTCTCCCCATATCCCCTGACTCCGCTATTTTTAAGAGCCCTATCTAGCTCTCTCTTGAAAGCATCCAGAGAACCCGCCTCCCTCTGAGGCAGAGAATTCCACAGACTCAACACTCTGTGAGAAAAAGTGTTTCCTCGTCTCTGTTCTAAATGGCTTACTCCTTATTCTTAAACTGTGGCCCCTAGTTCTGGACTCCCCCAACATCGGGAACCTGTTTCCTGCCTCGAGCGTGTCCAAACCCTTAACAATCTTATATGTTTCAATGAGATACCCTCTCATCCTTCTAAACTCCAGAGTTTAGCCCAGCTGCTCCATTCTCTCAGCATATGACAGTCCCGCCATCCCGGGAATTGACCTTGTAAACCTACGCAGCACTCCCTCAATAGCAAGAATGTCATTCCTCAAATTAGGGGACCAAAACTACACAATACTCCAGGTGTGGTCTCACTGGGGCTCTGTACAACTGCAGAATGACCTCTTTGCTCCTATATTCGATTCCTCTTGTGATAAAGGCCAACATGCCATTTGCTTTCTTCACTGCCTGCTGTACCTGCATGCTTACTTTCATAGACTGATGTACAAGGACCCCCAGATCCCGTTGTACTTCCCCTTTTCCCAACTTGACGCCATTTAGATAGTAATCTGCCTTCCTGTTTTTGCTACCAAAGTGGATAACCTCACATTTATCCACATTAAACTTCATCTGCCATGCATCTGCCCACTCACCCAACCTGTCCAAGCCATCCTGCATTCTCATAGCATCCTCCTCACAGTTCACACTGCCACCCAGCTTTGTGTCATCTGCAAATTTGCTAATGATACTTTGAATCCCTTCATCCAAATATTTCACACAGAGAGTGGTGAATCTTTGGAATTCTCTGCCACAGAGGGTAGTTGAGGGCAGTTCATTGGCTATATTTAAGAGGGAGTTAGATGTGGCCCTTGTGGCTAAAGGGATCAGTGGGTATGGCGAGAAGGCAGGTACAGGATACTGAGTTGGATGATCAGCCATGATCATATTGAATGGCGGTGCAGGGTCGAAGGGCCGAATGGCCTACTCCTGCACCTATTTTCTATGTTTCTATTGATGTATATTGTAAATAGCTGCGGTGTAGTGGGTACATAGACAGTATCCTAATTTTCAAATCCATCCAAGGCCTTACTCCTTTCTATCTCTTCAGCCTCCTCCAATCTTCCAGTCTTCCAGGAGCTCTCTGTTTCCCCAATCAATGTGTGACAGTGGAGAGATATAGAACAAATGAATGAAAGATACTGTATGCAAAAATGTAACGATGTTAAAGGAAACAGAGGTGAGAACAAGAAGCTGGTGCAACGTGGGTGGGGGAGAGAATGTAACTCCTGCATTCCCTCGCTCTCCATCCCTCCCCCAACCAAGTCGCACCAACTTCTCATTCTCACCTAGCAAACAGCTAACAATGGCCTGTTTCCTTTATCATGCTACGTTTTTGGATATCCTTAATTAATTTGTTCTATATCTCTCTACATCACCATCTATATCTCTCGTTTCTCTTTCCCCTGACTCTGTTTGACGAAGGGTCTTGACCTGAAACGTCACCCATTCCTTCTCTTCAGAGACACTTCCTGTCCCTCTGAGTTAATTCAGCATGTTGTGACTATCTTCGGTTTAAACCAGCATCTGCAGTTGCTTGTGTGACAGTACTTGGCTGCTCATTTAACACAAAGGTAAGGCAATATTTAATTTTTTCTGAGGGTTGGTTCGATTTGGTTTGGTTAATTACTATTATCACATGTACCAAGATACAGTGAAAAACAATGTTTTGCATGCTATGTTGCATTTGCATGTTATCCAGTCTACAAGATTGTGTATAAGACTACAACTGAATCGTGCACAAGTGCAACAGATATTGCAAAGAGACAAAATAAAGAGATTATAGAATACAATGTTCCAGCATTACCATGTTGCAGCTATAGAAAAAGTGCAGATAAAAGAAGTGCCAAGGTCACAATGTGGAAGGTTGGGAGATCGGGAGTGCGCCCTTAGTTTATGAGAGGTCGGCTCAATAACCAACTTCCTTCCTCAAAGGGCAGTGGAAGAAAAGTAATTCAGTATTTTTTAACAAAGAGATAAGTATTGGGGTGGTGGGGGTTGGGGGGCGGGGGGGAGATTAATGTGGTTAGTCGGGATTATGGAGTTGAGGTCAGCCAGGGTGTTATAAAGTAGCAGAATAGGCTTGAAATACCAAGGGCCTACTCCTGCTGCTCTTTCATATATTTCTACTATGGCCTTGTGTGTATCTCCAGTTACCTTCATTCCACTAAGGGTGAATGAGCCTTCAACTGCTTACGCCCTGCCATGTCTCCAGGAACCTCTTTATGGTTCCACCTCTCTCCGCCCTTTAAAACATCAATTAGACCGGTCAGCTTTTCACCGTACCTCTATAAACTAAACTGAACTCAATTCGAATCGAGAACCAGAGGAGATAGGTTGAAGGTGAGGGGGAAAGATTTAATATATACATGAGTAGTAACTTTTTCACACAAAGGGTGGTGGGTGGATGGAACTAGCTACCAGAGGAGGTAGTTGAGGCTGGGATTATCGCAACGTTTCAGAAATATTTAGACAGGTACATGGATAGGACAGGTTTAGAGGGATATGGACCAAACACAGGCAGGTAGGACTAGTGTGGATGGGACATGTTGATTGGTGTGGGCAAGTTGGGCTGAAGGGGCTGTTTCCACACTGTATCACTCTATGACCCTAGACCCACCTCATTGACCAAGTTTACAGGTACCTCTTGTAATATCCTTTAAATGTCCCAGTTTCTTATTTAGTTTGCCAGTATTACTCTGAAGCAACTTGCAAGATTTCATCTGCATTCGGGCCACAATAAACATTTGTCATAGGTGTCTTTTAGATCAATGGTAAACTACCATGGCTTTCATATTATAAATTTATGGATAAACAAACCAAATAAACTAAATAAACTCTCTCTGTCTAAGCTGCAATTGATTCTTGCCGGATGATGCATTTAGTATGCTGCATGCATGCATGCCTGGGAGATCATTATTACAGAATCAGTCAAAGGCCACAAAGTCCTTTCTTAACATTGTCAAGGGCAGCAACCTTTCCCAGCAGCCACACAATGTGGGCGGCTCTGGAGAGGCCAGCATGTGTCTACAGACACTACACAATGTGCTTGGGCACCATGGGGCTCCCTCCCCTCTCATCTGCTGTCAATTCCAAGGTGCAGGGGTGGAGGCGATGGGGCAGTGACCCGAAGATTAGAAGCCCGCCACCGCCCCTGCCCCAGCCCCCTCCTTCCCCCCTGTCCCCTCCTCCCCTCACTGCAGCTCCCTAAGCCCCCTTCCCCCAGCACCCTCCTCCCCCCCGTTCTCTCCTCTCTCCCCCATACTGCCCCCCCAACCCCCTGCTCCCCCCAGTCACCTGCTCTCTCCCCTGCCCCCCTCAGCTGCCTCCTCCTTCTTCCCCTGGAGTCACCAACATACTCCACCATGGAAGCAGCAGCAGGTAAGACGGGAGGGAGCCCCATGGTGACTGAGAGGGCACACCGAAACACAAAACGCTGGAGTAATTCAGCAGACCGACTCAGTCTGAGGAAGGATCCCGATGTAACAAATCCATGTTCTCCAGAGATCCCAACCTGCTGAATTACTCCAGCCCGTTGTGTCCTTTGGGTGGACGAAGGAGTAACTGATGCACCTTAAGTGTCGGAGTTAGTTTGGAACCGGGGCTGGAAACGGCAGGGGATGTGTCGGCAGGTCATTCCATTCACATTCAGTTTACAATTTATATTTGTGTTGTTATGTTTCTGGCACTCTGTGGTGCTTTAGACCCATGGGAGGGGTGTCATTAGCAGGCCAGGGGTGTATTGTCATTTCATTATCACGTGACCATCCAGAAAAACGGATACTCCAGAAAGGCTCTGGAACCGAGGGAGCCGGTTCAACCTGTAGTTTCAGTTTGAGTTTTTTAGGGGGGTTTTGAGATACAGCGTGGAAACATTCCCTTGGGTCCACCGAGTCTCCGCACATTACCACTATCCAACACACACCAGGGACAATTTACACATACACCAAGCCAATTAACCTACAAACCTGTACGTCTTTGGAGAGTGGGAGGAAACCGAAAATCCCACGCGGTCAAGGGTAGAAGGAACAAACTCCGTACAGACCGCACCAGTAGCCGGGATCGTACCCCTTCTCTCTGGCGCTGCAAGCACTGTAAGGCAGCAACTCTACAGGTGCGCCACCGTGCCACCTGTTGTAAAAGGGTTAAAACAGACATGGTGCTGCCTTCTGATTCAGGTCGTTTAGTGAGTGCTTTCGTCACGATCAAAGGACCTAAAAGGCTTGAACATCAAAAGTAAGGAAGGGTATTGAAAATCTGAAATAAAGAAGAGAAAATGCTGGAAAAGGTCATCAGGTCAGGTAGAATCAGTGGAGAGAAAAACAAGGTCGTAAACCCTTCTTCAGCTCTGACTCTGCTGTTCATTCCATACAGGATGACTCTATGACTCTGACGGGCCGTCTGACCTGCTGAGTGTTTCCAGCAGTTTTCTGTTTTTAGTTTAAACCTAAAACGTCTCTGCTGATTTATAAGGACGAGGTTCTATGAAGGAATGTTGAACATTTTGGTCACTTCATTTTTTTTGGTTTTACATTTTGTGGGAAAATCAAAGGGCCCCAAGTGCAAGGGCCATGGGGGTTATAGTACATGCAACATGTTATTATTTACAATAGTACAGTAAAACTAGGGAAAATTGCAAAACAAAAATCATATATGTGATTACGACATGTTGGGCCAAAGGGCCCTTTACGATGCTGTATGCTCCATATTTCATTTTTCTTCCACATTGTTAATTTTCTATGTCTAATTGAATTGATAACAATAAGCCAGGAGGGTTTTTAATTAATATGGTCAATAATGGCTGTATTCAAGGTACATTAACAATGGCAGAAGGTCATACATGATAGGACCAGAATTAGGCCACACGGTGCGTCAAGTCTACTCCACCATTTAATCATGGCTGATCTATCTCGCCCACCTTACCCCATTCTCCTGCCTTCTCCGCGTAACCCCTGACGCTTGTATTAATCAATAATGAAACAATCCTAATGGTTTTTTAAAATTTAATTAACCAATTAATTAACCAAGTGATGAATAAAATTGACTATGACTAACTTTGACAATAAGTAAGTGTCAAATTTTGAGAGAAATTATAAGTAGGGTTCTAAGAGTCAAAAGTCCTGACTTGTAAATGTGCATAACAATGCTCTATCAAACATGTTCCCTCTCCTTAGTCTCATCACTGACAACAATCCAAAAATGCTCGTTGCTAAGAAATCATGTGCTTTGTGTTTTTAATTAGTTACATGGGCTACAGCTTCTGGGGTCACCGCTTGCAGAATGGGAATTGTAGAGAGGAGCTTCGTGTAGACACCCACTGGTGATGTTCGCATGAGAGCACTTTTGACTGATAAACCAAAATCGTCCAGGGGCCATTTGCAAAGCGCTTCGCACACGGAAGCATTTATTTGCAAAGCCTGGTGGTGCGTGAGAGGCAGCCTCCTAAGAGGAAGGAGCAGCTAACAAAGCTGATGCAGCAGATGGGTGCACACTGCGGCACAGATCTCCCTGCTCATCCACACAGACGCACGCGCCTGAGTCTTGTCTGCTCCATGGCCCATTTGTCTCAGAGTTCATATCGTGGGCAGACACAAAATGCTGGAGTAACTCAGCGGGACAGGCAGCATCTCTGGAGAGAGGGAATGGGTGACGTTTTCGGTCGGGACCCTTCTTCTGACTGATGTCAGGGGAGTGGGAGGGACAGAGATAGAATGTAGTTGGAGACAGTAAGACTGGTGGGAGAACTGGGAAGGGGGAGGGGATGGAGAGAGAGTGAAAACAAGGGCTATTTGAAGTTAGAGAAGTCAACGTTCATACCGCTGGGGTGTAAACTACCCAAGCAAAATATGAGGTGCTGTTCCTCCAATTTGCCCTGGGCCTCACTCTGACAATGGAGGAGGCCCAGGACAGAAAAGTCAGATTGGGAATGGGAGGGGGACTTAAAGTGCTGAGCAACAGGGAGATCGGGTAGGATGAGGCTAGCCTGCGCTTGGTCTCGCCGATACACAGGAGTTGACACCTGGAACAGCGGATGCAGTAGATGAGATTGGAGGAGATGCAAGTGAACCTCTGCCTCACCTGGAAAGACTGTTTGGGTCCTTGGATGGAGTTGAGGGGGGAGGTAAAGGGACAGGTGTTGCATCTCCTGCGGTTGCAGGAGAAAGTACCTGGTGAGAGGGTGGTTTGGGTGGGAAGAGACGAGTTGACCAAGGAGTTGAGGAAGGAACGGTCTCTGCGGAAAGCAGAAAGGGGCAGATGGGTGCAACCGCAGGAGATGCAACACCTGTCCCTTTACCTCCCCACTCGACTCTATTCAAGGACCCCGACAGTCTTTCCAGGTGAGGCAGAGGTTCACTTGCACCTCCTCCAACCTCATCTACTGTATACGTTGTTCCAGGTGTCACCTGTATATCAGCGAGACCAAGCGCAGTCTCAGCGATTGTTTCTCTGAACACCTCCACTCAGTCCGACTTAACCTACCTGATCTCCCGATTACTCAGCACTTTAAGTCCCCCTCCCATTCCCTATCTGACCTTTCTGTCCTGGGCCTCCTCCATTGTCAGTGAGGCCCAGCACAAATTGGAGGAACAGCACCTCATATTTTGCTTGGGTAGTTTACACCCCAGCGGTATGAACATTGACCTCTAACTTCAGATAGCCCTTGCTTTCCCTCTCTTCCCATCCATCCCCCTTCCCAGTTCTCCCTCCAGTCTTATTGTCTCCGACTACATTCTATCTCTGTCCCGTCCACTCTCCTGGCATCAGTCTGAAGAAGGGTCTCGACCCGAAACGTCACCCATTCCTTCTCTCCAGAGATACTGCCTGTCCCGCTGAGTTACTCCAGCATTATGAGTCTACCTTCGTTTTAAACCAGCATCTGCAGTTCTGGGCGATATGCATTTACAAAGTGCTGGGAAATCAGTCTGTAAAAAAATCAGCATGTATAGGAAAGAACTGCAGATGCTGGTTTAAATCAAAGCTCACAGAATAAACAATGTACATATGGCAGAAATAAATGCAACAGTAAACACAACAGGAAGTACAAAGCAGCAGAATGGTGCAAGATTGGTGTGTTCAGTTCAGTTGAGTTTATTGTCACGTGTACCGAGGTACGGTGAAAAGCTTTTGCGGCATTCTAACCAGCCAGCCAAAAGACAATATCTGATTACAATCGAGCCATTCACAGTGTGCAGATATATGATAAGGGAATATCATTTAGTGCAAGATAAAGCCAGTAAGTGAACTCAACTGAACAATACCAGGTTAGGTTCCCTGGGAACTTGAAGCTATCAACCATCTCTGCAGCATCTTCATTGATAAGGGCAGGGTTGTGTTTAACTCTTGTTTCCTTTGGTCAACAGCCAACTCTTTTGTCTTGCTCTTGCTAAGGGCCGGTTTGTTGGGTTCTCACTGCATGATGCAAGCTTCTTGATCTATTTCCAGTACTTTGTCTCGTTGTCATTGATGCAGCTGACAACAGTCACACCATGGGCAAAACTACAGATCGAGTTGGCATTGTAGTTTGTTATGAGAGGCAGTCATGAGTGTTCATGGGACTAGAGCACACAACCCCAAGGGGCCCCAGGATTGAGGGTGAGGGTGGAGGAAATCCTCATGTGTGTGGAATTCTCTGCCTCACAGGGCGGTGGAGGCCAGTTCTCTGGATGCTTTCAAGAGAGAGCTGGATAGGGCTCTTAAAGATAGCGGAGTCAGGGGATATGGGGAGAAGGCAGGAACGGGGTACTGATTGGGGATGATCAGCCATGATCACATTGAATGGCGGTGCTGGCTCGAAGGGCCAAATGGCCTACTCCTGCACCTATTGTCTATTGAAATGTTATGATCAAAACTGACCAACTGAGGTCTGAAGCCAGTTGTAGATGGGGACTCCAAGGTCCAGAAGTTTAGGGCTGAGCTTATTCATTATTATGTTGAAGGCCGAGGTGTGGGTCAATGAAGAGCATCCTGACATTAGTGTCCTTATTGTCAAGGTGATCCAGATGTCAATACAGTACAAGGGAGATGAGTCCTCCCTGGACATATTTACATGTTTCTTTTTTTATCCCTCCCTAAGCTAATACATTTCTTCCGTCAATACAACGAGAATATTTAAAAGATATTTGGACTGATAAATGGATAGGAAAGGTTTTGAGAAATAAAGGGATATGGGGTCTAGCTTAGATGGGGCAATTTGGTCGGCATGGACAAGTTGGGTGGAAGGGCTGTTACAATGTGTCGGACTGTGACTATTGTGTAGAAAGGAACTGCAGATGCTGGTTTAAACCGAAGATAGACACAAAATGCTGGAGTAACTCAGCGGGACAGGCCGCATCTCTGGAGAGAAGGAATGGGTGACTGAAGAAGTGTCTCGACCCAGAACGTCACCCATTCCTTCCCTCCAGAGATGCTGCCTGTCCCGCTGAGTTACTCCAGCATTTTATATCTATCTTCTGTGACTCTACTTCTCCTTTTATTCATCTCCGTACCCCTCCAGCCATGTCTTTATTTTGCTATTTCTCACCATGAATCTCCTATTATCTTTCTTTACATCTATTTATTCTTAATTTCTCTTGATCATCTATCGTATCCATGTTTCTCGGTGCACATCTTAATCCACAGGGTAATATTTCTAACTATCTAGTTCACTGTCTCCCTCTCAATTTCTCTCTCTCTATCTGTTTGACTTTTGTTAAAGTACCATTTTTCTCTCTCTTTATACAGTTCTATCATATGCCATTTTGTCTGACCTCTCTTATCACTCCATGTTTCTGGCTCTATATCTTTCACTGTATTTATCCATCTTGGGCTATCTCTCACCGACCGGGCAGATACATAGTCTTCACACTGTGAGTGATGGCAATGATTCAGCTATCCTTTGGCCAGCAATCTCCACCAAGTGGTGCTCGGATATTACTTCATTGACATGATGTATAGGCTCTTTATGCCGGCATGTCTGACTTGCAGTTCTGCAATTCCCTGAGATATGGAGCCCGAATGAATCAAATCAGTTTGCTGAAATCTGATGGAAAAGTTACAGTAGTGAATGCATTTTCTCACCTTTCGATCGACAACTGTTGTAAGCTGAAGTGTTAGCACAGTTATAGCATCATTTGTTATGCAGTCAAAATCTGTTGTGTTTCAGTGTAAACAGATGGGCTCGCTGCGTGATATACTAATTACTCCGCATTTTAATTTTACAAACAGTTTCATCAATGAAAATGTTTACCTGTGGTTCTTGCCAAAGTGGTTTTAGCTGCATTGCAATCTAAACACCATTGGCAAGCATGGTAGGGCCTCAATGCATGGAGAGCCTCTCTCCCCAAGTAACTCAATGCAGCCATGTCCCCCCAGTAAAAGCAGGCTAATTTACTGCTGGAAATCCTGGTGACTGAGTTGCGGTTGTGAAGTAAAGCCCAAAATATAATTTCTGGAGAAACAGAACTGGAAAGCATTAGTTATGCACTTTGCAGTGAACATTTTGCTGCTGCTATTGCTTCTCATTAACTTGCTCCCCACCATTAAGGGCAGTAGAGTAGCTCAGCGTTAGAGTTGTTGCCTTACAGCGCTTGCAGCGCCAGAGACCCTAGTTCGATCCCGACTACGGGTGATGTCTGTATGGAGTTTGTACATCCTCCCTGTGACCTTGTGGGTTTTTTCCAAGATCTTCAGTTTCCTCCCACACTCCAAAGACCTACAGGTATGTAGGTAACTTGGCTTGGTATAAGTGTAAATTGTCCCTAGCATGCGTAGGAGAGTGTTAATATGTGGGGATCGCTGGTCGGTGCGGACTCGGTGGGCCGAAGGGCCAGTTTCCACGCTGTATCTCTAAACTAAACTAAACTGAACCTTATGTGTAAGAAGGAACTGCAGATGCTGGTTTAAACTGAAGATAGACACAAAATGCTGGAGTAACTCAGCGGGACAGGTAGCATCTCTGGAGAGGAATGGGTGACGTTTCGGGTCGAGACCCTTCTTCAGAAATTCCTTTAAAGTGCATTGGTGCACATATTAATGATAATCTTCTATGTGTGATCTTTGGTCACTCACAGCAAAATATACTGTATCTCCTCCGCATCCACTACACTGAAACCTTTAATAATGCTAAAGATTTCTGTCAGCACAGCTCATAATTCCAGCCTGCAGTCATTCCTAAGAGTTATAAGCTCTCAGTTACTAAAAACATGCTTGACAACTTTTAATGCATTTTCTCCCATGGCTCTCCAACCTTTCAGAGACCAAAACTCAGGAAATGTACAGTCTGATATAATTTAGTTTCTATTGACATTTTCATAACTTTGCTGCTTTTCAATTCCTTTCCTCTAGAAATGATATATTCAGCGTCACTCTCAGAATCTGAGCACTGAGACAAGGCCGATCGGAAACCATCCTAGTGATGGTTTCCCGCTGTCTGGAGATAATTAGTCTTGAGTTGTCAAAGGAGACACAGCTCTAATTGTATCCTCAAGCCCTGGTTTACAGCTCGGAATGATGGCACAAAGTCGTCAAACTAATCTCCTCTGCTTGCACGTGATCCATATCCCTCCATTCCCTGCATATACAACAGCGTATCTAAAAGCCTCTTAAATTCCTCTGTCGTGTCTGCGTCCACCACCACCATCTCCTTTAAACTTTACCACTCTGATCTTCAAGTTATGCCCTTTAGTCTTTGACATTTCCACCCTGGGGAAAAGACTCTGACTGTCTACCCTATCTATGGCTGTCATAATATTATATACTTCTTTTATGTCTGTCGTGTCTATTAGAATTGAGGGGGAGAGTGGAGGGATGCCATTTTTCAAAGCAGACCCAGGAGCAGAATGAAATGTGATACAAAAAATGGAGATTGGTGAAGATATATCAACTGATAAGGAACATCAGTGCAGATTGTTAGCGAGGTATTTTAAAGAACAGATACAGAGATAGGAAAGATTTAGATGGATATGGGGCAAATGTGGGCAGGTAGGACTAATGTAGATGGGGCATCCTGGTCAGCATGGGCAAGGTGAGCTAAAGAATCTGTGTTCGTGCTGAATGACTCTAAACACAGTGAGAAAGAGACATCAGCATGATAATGGGAAACAAAGCTAGAGCAGTTCATTGGAAGTTGGAAACTTCAATGTTCATTCAAGAAGGTTGCAAAGTGCCCAGGCAGAAGATAAGATGCTGTCCCTTATTGAGCGTTGGGCCTCAGGCTTGGATAGAGTGGATGCGGAGAGCATGTTTCCACTCGTGGGAGACTCTAGGACCAGAGGCCATAACCTCAGAATTAATGGACGTTCCTTTTGGAAGGAGATGAGGAGGAATTTATTTGGTGAAAGGGTGGTGAATCTGTGGAATTCTTTGCCACAGAAGGCTGTGGAGGCCAAGTCAATAGATATTTTTAAGGCAGAGATAGATAGATTCTTGAGTATAACGGGTGTCAGAGGTTATGGGGAGAAGGCAGGAGAATGGAGTTGGAGAGATAGATCATCCATGATTGAATGGCGGAGTAGACTTGATGGGCCGAATGGCCTAATTCTACTCCTATTCCTTACGACCATATGACCTCATGAAACCCACGCACAGAGACAACATGCAGACTGAGTGCAGGTGCTCCACAAAATGGTGACCAATCTGTAGATTGTCTCTCCATTGTTTAGTTTAGTTTAGTTTAGTCACATGGACAAAGGTAGAGTGAGAAGCTTTTGTTGTGTGCTAACCAATCAGCGGGAAGACAATACATGATGACAATCGAGCTATTGACAATAAAGGAATCTATCTATCTATCTATCTATCTATCTATCTATCTATCTATCTATCTATCTATCTATCTATCTATCTATCTATCTATCTATCTATCTATTCACAGTGTGTAGATACATGATAAAGGGAATAACGTGAATAACATTTAGTGCAAGATAATGTCCTGTAAAGTCCAATCAAAGATAGTCCGAGGGTCTCCAATGAGGTGGATAGTAGACTAGGACGGCTTTTAATTTTTTCCCAGTTGATTTCCGTGAATCGCCAAATGATACAGATGAGGACTGGCAACCTGTTGTCAGGACCACTCTGAGTTCAGAAAGGGTCTTGTCACACTGCTGGAAGAAGCCACCCGATGGCATAGGGCTGGAAGACAGTAGCGTTATAGTGCACACTGCAGCAACTTGCCAAGCCTACTTCAGCAGTATCCTCAACTGCAGCTTCCTGCATGTGTTCAGTATCACATCCTAATTACCCTCCATTTATCATTTGGTCTCAATTCTGGGTTTAGGTTTATTATTGTCACGTACCAAGGCACAGTGAAAAGCTTTGTTTTGCATGCTATCCAAACAGATCAGTTGTACCATACACAAATATAATTAGTTCAAACTCAAACAGGATAGAGCAAAGGGGAAGCTACAGAGCAGAATAAAGTTCTCAGCATTGTAGCACATCAGTTCCATAGACAAAGTCCAATGTCCACAGTAGGGTATAGGTGAATCGGACAGTATCCTAGCTTTTAGAAGGACTGTTTAGAAGCCTGATAACAAAGGGGAAGAAGCTGTACCCGAGTCTGGTGGTGCACGCTTTCAAGCTTTTGTACCTTCTTCCGGATGGGAGTAGGAAGAAGAAGGAATGACCTAGGTGGGATAAGTCTTTGATTATGTTGGCTGATTTTCCAAGGAAACAAGAGGTGTAGATGGAGTCAATGGTGGGGAGTCTGGTCTGTGTGATGGAGTGGGCTCCATCTACAACTCTGCAATTTCTCGCAGTCTTCAGTCAACTCATCCTTGCCGATCAAGTTGTCTAGCCAAGCTAGTCCCACTGGCCTGCATCTCGCCCATATCCCTCTAAACCTGCATTATCTATGTATCTATCTCTATGGCTTTAATTTTTGAAATTGTACCCACGTCAATCACTGCCTCTGGCAGCTCATTCCAGATATGCACCATTTTTCATTTAAGGGCCTGTTTCTGTGCTACATGTTCTAAACTGAATATTCCAGGAGTTATGAATGATCTGACTATAGGAAATCCAACTGTGCATATTGGGCCATACATCTCCGAAGTATTTTCCAACCTAGCAATAATAATAAAATGTGTCATTAATGACAGGATAAATATATATCTATTCCATTAGTTATACCATACACAAATATAATTAGTTCAAACTCAAGCAGGATAGAGCAAAGGGGAAGATACAGAGTGCAGAATATAGTTCTCAGCATTGTAGCACGTCAGTTCCATAGACAAAGTCCAATGTCCACAATGGGGCAGAGGTGAATCAAACAGTGCCCTGGCTTATGAAGTACCGTTCAGAAGCCTGATAACGGAGGGGAAGAAGCTGTTCCAGAGTCTGGTGGTGCAAGCTTTCCAGCTTCTGTACCGTCTGCTGGATGGGAGCAGGGAGAAGGAGGAATAACCTGGACGGGACAAGTAGAAACAAGCAGATTATGTAGAAACAAGGAACTGCAAATGCTGGTTAATACACAAAAGGATACAAAGTGCTGGAGTAACTCAGCAGGTCAGGCAGCATCTGAGCTCCAGTCACCTATCCATGTTCTCCAGAGATTCTGCACTTTGTGTCCTCTTCAGTGTTTGATCATGTTGGCTGTTTTTCTGAGGCAGTGTGAAGTGTAGATGGTTCCTACTTCAACTTGATGTACAGTATGTGCATTTAGGGAAAAGGGTGCAAATGAATGTGAATTTACAACTGTCCATGAAAGACACCACAGTATGTGCGTGGCTATCTGCTGTTATTCTCCAAAAGGTCACTGAATTAATTCCTAGCCAAGCGGCGATGTGTGTGTGAATACCTTCACCACGCCTTCAGCAACAACTCAATGCCCACCTTCAGCATCCTCTCAGGGAAAACAAGGGTGGGGAGAATATTGAATCTTATCATTGGCGAGCATAAAGGGTAAATTAATGCAGATTGTGTTTCATTCATTAATTACATGCAGATTTTAAGAAATTTCAGAAAGGAAAATTTCAGAAAGGTAGTGTTGCTGCCTCACAGCGATTGCAGTGCCTGAGACCCGGGTTCGATCCTGACTACAGTTCTGTACGGAGTTTGTACGTTCTCCCCGTGACCTGCGTGGGTTTTCTCCAAGATCTTCGGTTTTCTCCCACACTCCAAAGACGTACAGGTTTGTAGGTTAATTGGCTTGGTAAAAGTTTAAACTTTTTTTTTTTAAATTGGCCCAAGTGGGTGTAGAATATTGGTAATGTGCTGGGATCATTGGTCGGCGCGGACCCGGTGGGCCGAAGGGCCTGCTTCCGCGCTGTATCTCTAATTAGAGATTTGGATCTCTCTGCAGCAGTTTAAAATTTTGTTTGATTTCCTTCATAATCCAGGAAGTCTCTGGTTACATAAGGGCTCATTTCCTGAGCTGAGAACGCTCGATAAGCCAATTTCCTTGCAAGTGAGAAATGTCAGTTTTCTGTGGTAACCCATGGTATCACTCTCCAGGCACTTGCTATAATTCTTTCATTGCACTGAATAATCACCCCAGCACTACACATAATTAAACTAAGGGAATAGATATATATTTATCCTGTCATTAATGACACATTTTATTATTATTGCTAGGTTGGAAAATACTTCAGAGATGTACGGCCCAATATGCACAAAGTTGGATTTCCTATAGTCAGATCATTCATAACTCCTGGAATATTCAGTTTAGAACATGTAGCACAGAAACAGGCCCTTAAAGCAAAAATGGTGCATATCTGGAATGAGCTGCCAGAGGCAGTGATTGACGTGGGTACAATTTCAAAAATTAAAGCCATAGAGATAGATACATAGATAATGCAGGTTTAGAGGGATATGGGCGAGATGCAGGCCAGTGGGACTAGCTTGGCTAGGCAACTTGATCGGCAAGGATGAGTTGACTGAAGACTGCGAGAAATTGCAGAGTTGTAGATGGAGCCCACTCCATCACACAGACCAGACTCCCACCATTGACTCCATCTACACTTCTTGTTTCCTTGGAAAATCAGCCAACATAATCAAAGACTTATCCCACCTAGGTCATTCCTTCTTCTTCCTACTCCCATCCGGAAGAAGGTACAAAAGCTTGAAAGCGTGCACCACCAGACTCGGGTACAGCTTCTTCCCCTTTGTTATCAGGCTTCTAAACAGTCCTTCTAAAAGCTAGGATACTGTACGATTCACCTATACCCTACTGTGGACATTGGACTTTGTCTATGGAACTGATGTGCTACAATGCTGAGAACTTTATTCTGTCTGAAGAAGGTTATCGACCCGAAATGTCACCTATTCCTAATCTCAAGAGATGTTGCCTGACCCACTGAGTTACTCCAGCTTTTTGTGTCTATCTTCAGCTTAAAACAGTATTTGCAGTTCTTTCCTACACAATATTTTGCACTCTTGCATCTTCCCCTTTGCTCTATTTATTGTACTTGAATTTGATTTGATTTATTTATGCATTGTGTATCTGATCTGTTTGGCTGTCATGCAAAACAAAGCTTTGCACTGTAGCTCGGTACACGTGACAATAATAAACCTAACTTAACCTAATTTTATTTCAGATTTTATCACCTTTTCAATATAGTTTTTGTTGGGTAGGATAAATATATCCTTTTGCAAGCATAGTTCAAAATACAGAGGTCTGAATAAGGGTCTCGATCCGAAATGTCACCCATTCCTTCTCTCCAGAAATGCTGCCTGTCCTGCTGAGTTGCTCCAGCTTTTTGTGTCTATCAGAGGTCTTTAATGTCTGAAAGGTGATTAAGGTCGTACCATCTCATATTGCTGCTCTCTGGATGCTTCAATTCAAAGCTCATAATTCAAAGATAAATAATTTCCATAATATAAAAAAGCTGGGGGTGATAATTTGTATCAAGAAATCATTTATCTCAGAAATAACTCAACTACTGTATGAGCACATAGAGAATAGGACTGACAATTGCATAAAATATTTAGGGGCGGCACAGTGACGCAGCGGTAGAGTTGCTGCCTTACAGCACCAGAGACCCGGGTTCGATCCTGACCATGGGTGCTGTCTGTACGGAGTTTGTACGCTCTCCACGTGACCGCGTGGGTTTTCTCCGATATCTTCGGTTTCCACCCACACTAAAAAGACATACAGGTTTGTAGGTTAATTGGCTTGGTATAAATGTAAATTGTCCCTACTGTGTGTAGGATAGTGTTAATGTGCGGGGATCGCTGGTCGGTGCGGACTCGGTGGGCCAAAGAGCCTGTTTGTTTCCATGTTGTATCTCTAAGCTAAACTAAACTAATAGCTCATTTAGAAAGTAAAGGAAAGGAAGGATTGTGTAGCTCTACGACATGGAAATAAAATGTCACTAGGGGAAAGGGACTAATTAACAGAAGAGCTTCATATTTATTGAATGTACTGAAATGATCGGTCATGCTAACAGGAGTATTGTCAAACAATCTAATAATGGCAGGGAAGTGGAACACGAAGTATGTAAGAAAGTTAATGGAATGTGTAAATTAGTTGGAATAATCAAGGGAGCTTTTAACTATCCACAAATAGATTAAATGTTCGGAAGTCAGTAACTGGGAAAAGGAAATTTAGTTTAGTTAATTATTGTCACGTGTAGCAAGGTACAGTGAAAAGCTTTTGTTTGCGTGCTATTCAGTCAAAGGCAAACATATAGATGAATCTGTTCAATGCACAGGTAAAGGATAAAGGGTACAACATTTAGTGCAAAGATATAACAATGAAGTCCAATAAAGACCCAAAACAATAGTTCAAAGGTCTCTGATGAGGCAGATGGCAGGTCAGGACCACACTCTAGCTGGCGAGAGGACCATTCAGTTGCCTGTTAACAACTGGGACGAAACAGTTCCTGAATCTAGAGGTATGTATTTTCAAACTTCTATACTTCTTAAAATTCTGAAGAATGACACAAAGTGCTGGAGTAACTCAACGGACCAGATAGCATTCCCGGTGAACATGGGATAGGCAAAATTTCGGGTCGGGACCCTTTTTCAGAATGATTGAAAGAGGGTGGGTGGGTGAAGAAAGCACAGTGGTTATACCCCTACCTTC
>JAXLNO010002090.1:2500-72414 GCA_038087875.1 Malacoraja senta | reverse complement strand
CCACTCAACACATCACACAGATTCCTTTCACCTGAATGTCCTTCACAAGAATTCATAATAAACAAGCTGCGATTAGGGTAGTTAACATGAACCATTTCACACAAGAGGTTAACAACTAGTTCACATGCACTTTCCTCAACCAAGTACAATGTAGATCCACTTTAAATTCCTTGCTGTCTTCTTAATCATAACAATTAGTCATCAACTGAAAACCACTCTTCATAAAGGGCCCCAATTAAAACACAATCGGACATCTATCCATGAGACAAATTCATTCTTGCCACTGCCTTCATGAAGTAAATGGAACCTCAACAACAATTCTTGGCAATATCCTCATAAATCTTGACTGCACCCTTTCCAAGGGCCTCCAAACATTGGAGACAGATCAGATCGGGGAATTTTATACATCCTTACTCCAATCCACAGCAGACCAATTGTTCCAAATCACTGGGCTCACAATAAGAATGCCCCTCAGTCCTCTTCAGCCCAATATTCTACATTATCCCTGCATCTGTTCCACATTGTGCATCAATCAATAACAGTTATCATTGATCAACATTAAACAGTAAAATGTAGAAACAAAGAACTGCAGATGCTAGTTTGTTTGTACCAGAGACAGGGCTGCCAACATTGGGTGAGAGTTGTGTGAGAAATTGTGAGGGAGCGTAGCGACCGGAAGGGGGGGGGGGGGGGGGGGTGGTGTCCCTCCCTCTCATGGTAGGGAGCTTTTGCATTTTTCACCTTGAAATTGTGCAATCTGGTGCATACTGTAGTGAGTCTAAATTAGATTAGGCTAAATTACATTCCTAATAACATTCCACAGTAGAGCCAGGCTCTGATCAACAGGTGCAGCACATGAATGACCTTAGTATAGTCATGTATGGAAATCAGATTATAATTCATGCTGCTATACATATATATAGAGATAGAAACAAAAACATCGAAGCAAGGCAAGAGGAGTCAGACTTCCATCACTGTTCTGCACAAATAAATCAACCTTACCCTTAGGAAAAATAAT
The DNA here is from genome assembly GCA_038087875.1 of Malacoraja senta. Taxonomy (NCBI): domain Eukaryota; kingdom Metazoa; phylum Chordata; class Chondrichthyes; order Rajiformes; family Rajidae; genus Malacoraja; species Malacoraja senta. Next base: position 71,396 of record JAXLNO010002090.1, on the reverse strand, counting down.
GCCACATATTCAACCGTGTATGGTTCAATGAAATTAAGATATATATGTAAAACATATGGAAACAGGCCCTTCGGCCCACCAAGTCCACACCGACCAGTAATCTACCATACACCAGTTGTATCCTACACGCCAGGGACAATTTACAGAAGCCAATTAATGTACAAACCTGCACTTCTTTCGGATGTGGGAGAAACCGGAATATCCAGAGAAAACCATGTGGTCATAAGGAGAATGTACAAATACTGTACAGACAGCACTCGTAGTCAGGATCAAATCTGGGTCTGTGGTGCTGCAAGGCAGCAACTCTACCGCTGCGCCACCCCATTAAATTCTTTTTTTCTGTCATATATTTATTATGGTGTCACGTCAATAAAGATGAACACACGATTCTGATTTCTGTCCTTAATTGGATAACACACATCTCCAGTCATTGTGTTTATGGCTGATTTTCAGCCTCTTCAGTCTGAAGGTCTCAACCCGAAACATCACCTATTCTTTCTCTCCAGAGATGCTGCCTGTCCTGCTGAGTTATTCCAGCTTTTAGTGTCTATCTTCAGTTTAAACCACCATCTGCAGTTCCTTCTTACACTCTTTGTTAAGCAAAACAGGTCCTATTCTCATAATATTATTCACCTCAACTAAGGATTTTCTTCACCTCTGTTGCTGCAGAGAATACAATCCCAGTTATCAAATCTTTCTTCGGGGGGGGTGGTGAGGGACAGTGACCCGGGGTCGGGGGGGGGTGAGGGACAGTGACCAGGGGGGTGAGGGACAGTGACCCGGGGTCTGGGGGGGGGGGGGGGGTTGAGGGACAGTGACCGGGGGGTGAGGGGGGGGGAGGGACAGTGACCCGGGGTCTGGGGGGGGGGGGGTGAGGAACAGTGACCCGGGGTCTGGGGGGGGGGTGAGGGACAGTGACCCGGGGGGGGGGGGTTGAGGGACAGTGACCCGGGGTCTGGGGGGGGGGGGGGAGGGACAGTGACCCGGGGGGGGGGGTTGAGGGACAGTGACCCGGGGTCTGGGGGGGGTTGAGGGACAGTGACCCGGGGGGCGGGGGGGTTGAGGGACAGTGACCCGGGGTCTGGGGGGGGGGAGGGACAGTGACCCGGGGTCTGGGGGGGGGGGGAGGGACAGTGACCCGGGGTCTGGGGGGGGGGGGACAGTGACCCGGGGTCTGGGGGGGGGGGGGGGACAGTGACCCGGGGTCTGGGGGGGGGGGGACAGTGATCCGGGGTCTGGGGGGGGGGGGAGGGACAGTGATCCGGGGTCTGGGGGGGGGGGGAGGGACAGTGACCCGGGGTCTGGGGGGGGGGGAGGGACAGTGACCCGGGGTCTGGGGGGGGGGGGGAGGGACAGTGACCCGGGGTCTGGGGGGGGGGGAGGGACAGTGACCCGGGGTCTGGGGAGATCAGGGGGGGTGGTGAGGGACTGTGACCCGGGGGTCTTGGGGGGGGGGGGTTGAGGGACAGTGACCCGGGGTCTGGGGGAGGGGTGAGGGAGAGTGACCCGGGGGTCTGGGGGGGTGGGTGAGGGACAGTGACCCGGGGGTCTGGGAGGGGGGGGGTGAGGGACAGTGACCCGGGGGTCTGGGAGGGGGGGGTGAGGGACAGTGACCCGGGGGTCTGGGGGGGTGAGGGACAGTGACCCGGGGGTCTGGGGGGGTGAGGGACAGTGACGCGGGGTTGGGGGGGGGGGGGTGAGGGACAGTGACCCGGGGTTGGGGGGGGGGGTGAGGGACAGTGACCCGGGGGTCTGGGGGGGGGGTGAGGGACAGTGACCCGGGGTCTGGTGAGGGACAGTGACCCGGGGGTCTGGGGGGGTGGTGAGGGACAGTGACCCAGTGGTCTGGGGGGTGAGGGACAGTGACCCGGGGGTCTGGGGGGGGGGGTGAGGGACAGTGACCCGGGGGTCAGGCATCGGAGCTATAGGGAGGTTTCACGGCAGTGGGGTCACGACCCATGACCTGTACTGTTGCCATGCTACACCAAGTGGAGTACACGCGATGAACTGCAGGTAAGTACTTACCATTGTTTCCAGCGTAGCGGGCCCGTTAAACCCCCCCGAAATTATCAATTTTTGCGCTGTAAATAATGATGGAAATCGGGATAAGCGTGAATGACATTTAGCCAACTTCAGAATTCCAAGAGTGAAGCGAAATGAAGGTAAAGAGAAGCGAGAGCTGAAGGGACAACAACAGCTAAAGTGCTTGGCGAACATTGGCCGTTTGCTCACTGCATTTCATCAACAGTAACCCTAACCCTAATGTTTTTCTTGATTCCTTTGGTATCTACAAAGTCTCAGACGTGATAAATCTGGCTGTAAATGTTGCTTCAGAGGCGTTTTCTTTTTGTATGTAAAAACCCACTTGAGAACCAGGGGCGATTTTAAAATTTTACAGCCAGATTTATCACTTGTGAAACTTTGTAGATGCCAAAGGAATCAAGAAAAAACACAAATAATGCCTTACTGTTGATGAAATGCAGTGAGCAAACGGCCAATGTTCGCCAAGCACTCTGGCTGTTGTTGTCCCTTCAGCTCTCGCTTCTATCTACCGTCATTTCTCCTCACATTTGGAATTGTGAAGTTGGGTAAATGTCTCTCAGGATAAATGTCTCTGTTACCCCGACTTCCACAGTAATTATAGCGCAAAAAGTCACCATTTTGGCGGTTTTTAACAGGTAGAAAGTGCGCGTTTCTTGCATTAATAACATATACCTGAAGTTGCGATGTCCTCCAGATGGATTGAGTGGCTCCGTGCGTCAAGCCCTATCACCCAGTGCAACCCCCCTATAGCCCGAGATTCATCCCCGCTCCTGGCCGGGGTTAAAACTCCATGCGGTGTGGATGGACAGAGCGGCCGGACACAGAGACACAGAGCCGCCGGACACAGGTGAGGGTGTGAGGTGTGAGCGGGAGGTGTCTCTCACCGATCACACCGGCATCTGCACGGGAATGTGAATGCGGGTGAGGCAGCATCTACAGAGCGAGAGACAAAACTGCTGGAGAAATGCTCGAGTCTGAAGAAGAGTCAAACTCACACAAAGATGCTGCTTCGCCCGCTGAGTTTCTCCAGCATTTTTGTCCACATTGCCATTTTAAATAGTGCGCGATGGGCTCAAGCCAATTAAATACTTTACGGGGAACCCGCCGACAGAAAACTATTCTCATTGGTGAGTGTGGAGGAAGAATATATATATCTATATATATCTATATATATCCTCCACACTCACCAATGTGAATAGTTTTCTGTCTTTGATTAATTCTCCAGACTTGTTACATATTCTCTTGTAATATATATATATATATATATATATATATATATATATATATATATATATATATATATATATATATATATATATATATATATGTTATGTATATAACAAGAGGAATATAACAAGAGAATATATAACAAGTCTGGAGAATTAATCAAAGACACAAACACTTTAAGAGAAAGCAATAGTGTTCTCACTCACCTCCTGTCCTGGAGACGAAGACACCTCAGACACAAGAGAAGACTCCCTGCCTCGACCATGAGCACCGCTTGCAAGGTGGGACTCGACACGTCCCAACGTCAGCCCAGGACAACTACACTCACTCACACACACAACTCCCCCTTTTATACACAGCAGCTGGCAATTCCCTAATCAGCTCCAATCTAGCCAATTACCACATGAACCCACCAGTGGCCAATCAATGTTTGTTGCACACATGATGATATCCACCTGGGGGCAGTAGTTGATTGTCTGTTGATTCATTGCTGCCCTTTCACTTTGTCAGAAAAGATGATAAGACATAAGAGCAGAATTAGGATGTTCGACCCTCTGAAACTCCACCGTTCTGAGGAAAGACATTCTTGCCATCGAGGGACAAGGGGTCACAGTTTAAGGATAAAGGGGAAATCCTTTAGGACCGAGATGAGACAAACATTTTTTACACAGAGAGTGGTGAATCTCTGGAACTCTCTGCCACAGAAGGTAGTTGAAGCCAGTTCATTGGCTATATTTAAGAGGGAGTTAGATGTGGCCCTTGTGGCTAAAGGGATCAGGGGGTATGGAGAGAAGGCAGGTACAGGATACTGAGTTGGATGATCAGCCATGATCGTATTGAATGGCGGTGCAGGCTCGAAGAGCCGAATGGCCTACTCCTGCACCTATTTTCTATGTTTCTATGTTCGATCATGGCTGATCTATCTTTCCCTCTCAACCCCATTCTCCTGCCTTTTCCCCATAACCCTTGACGACCTTACTAATCGAGAACCTGTCAATCTCCGCTTTAAAAATATCCAATGACAGCCTCCAAAACCTTCTGTGGCATTGAATTCCACATTCACCACCCTCTAGCTAAAGAAATTCCTTCTCATCTCCTTTCTAAAGTACATACTTTTATTCTGAGGCTGTTCCCTCTGGTCCTAGACCAACCTTTTAGTTTTAGTTTAGACATATAGCACAGAAACAGGCCCTTCCGCCCACCGTGTGCACACTGACCTGCAATCATCCCGTACACTAGCACCACCCCACACACAAGGGACAATTTTACAATTATCAAATTACCAAAGCTAATTAACCTACACACCTGTACGCCTTTGGAGTGTGGGAGGAAACCAGAGCATGAAATCATGTGCAGGCGAAAGAGATTTGGACTTGACATCATATTTGGCACAGACTGTGGGCCAGAGGGCCTGTACTGTTGTATGTAGACACAAGGAATTTCAGCTGCTTGTTAACAAAAAAGTCACAAAGTGTTGGAGTTACTCAGAGGGTCAGGCAGCATCTCTGGAGAACATGGATAGGTGACAGTTCTGGTCAGGAACTTTCAGACTGCTAATCTGCAGACTGAAGAAGGGTCCAGTCCAATAACATCACCTATCCATGTTCTCCAGAGATGCTGCCTGACCCGCTGAGTTACTCCAGCACTCTGTGAAACGTCACCTATCCATGTTCTCCACAGATGCTGCCTGACCCGCTGAGTTACTCCAACACTTTGTGTTTAACTTGGTCTGCAGAAGGGTTCTGACACAAAACGTCACCTATCCATGTTCTCCACAGATGCTGCCTGACCCGCTGAGTTACTCCAGCACTCTGTGAAACGCCACCTATCCATGTTCTCCACAGATGCCTGACCCGCTGCCTGACCCGCTGAGTTACTCCAACACTTTGTGTTTAACTTGGTCTGAAGAAGGGTTCTGACACAAAACATCACCTATCCATGTTCTCCAGAGATGCTGCCTGACCCGCTGAGTTACTCCAACACTTTGTGTTTAACTTGGTCTGAAGAAGGGTTCTGACACAAAACGTCACCTATCCATGTTCTCCACAGATGCTGCCTGACCCGCTGAGTTACTCCAGCACTCTGTGAAACGTCACCTATCCATGTTCTCCACAGATGCTGCCTGACCCGCTGAGTTACTCCAGCACTCTGTGTCTCCACTGTTCCAGGTTTGATGTTGCACTCTTGCCAAAATGGAACATGACTGAGGTTGAATGAGGTTCATGACGAGACAACCCGTGTTGTTGAGCGGACTCTGCCCGCGCCTCCAAGCCGTGAAGTAGGGATCCTGCTGCCCTCATCTCAGCCGAACTGTGGTCACTGGGAAATAAATACAAGCAGCAGTCTCTGGAGTGGGCCGGACAGCCCTGTGTTTGAACCTGCGTGTATATGTGTACATGCATCTTAGTACCTGCATGTGTATGTGTGTGTTGGTACACGCATATGTACATGGATATACGTACATGCATATGTATACATGCGTGTACGTGCATCAGTACATGTGTACATACACGTTTGTGTGCATGTACACACATAAGTAGTACACACAGACGTACATATGCATAGGTATGCAAATACACACATATATGCATGTATACACACAGTCCCACAGAAACAGATGCACTCACATATAATCACATGCACCAGCACACGTGCAAACACATGCACTTGTATACATACATGCATATATGTACACATGTACTACACATATACACGTATAAACATGTGTATGTATGTACATGTGTGTACTGATGAGTGTTAGCATACATGTGCATGTACATGTCTACGTATGTGCATGTGCATGTACATGTGTATACATGCATATGTACATGCATGTACATGCACATGTGCCTGTGTGTGTTTATACATGTGTGTGTATGCATGTGTGCGTTTACGTATATATGTACATGTGTATGCACAACTGCATGTGGACGTGCAACTGTGTATATGTATGTGTACTTGTGAGTTCATACTTATGCATGTATGCACCTGTGTTTTCATATATGTGCATGTAAGTATGTGTGTACTGTGTGTTTGTATACATGCATGTGCGTATGTACGTATGTGTGTACGTACATGTGTGTATATGTATCTGTCTGTGTGTATGTGTGTACGTACATGTGTGTATGTGTGTATATGTATCTGTCTGTGTGTATGTGTGTACGTACATGTGTGTATGTGTGTATATGTATCTGTCTGTGTGTATGTGTGGATATGTATGTGTCTGTGTGTATATGTATCTGTCTGTGTGTATGTGTGGGTATGTATGTGTCTGTGTCTGTGCCTGTGTGTGTACATGCCTGGGTGATTTGGCTCAGAGAGAGTTAGATAGAGCTCTAGGGGCTGGTGGAGTCAAGGGGTATGGGGAGAAGGCAGGCACGGGTTATTGATGGGACGATCAGCCATGATAACAATGAATGGCGGTGCTGGATAGAAGGGCCGAATGGCCTCCTCCTGCACCTATTTTCTATGTTTCTATGTTTCTATGTTTATCCAGGGTGCACATGTGAGTGCATTCTGATATATTGGGGCATCATCAGCCCAACATAGAAACAGTTTTGGTCTCCTAATCTGAGGAAGGACATTCTTGCCATAGAGGGAGTACAGATAAGGTTCAACAGACTGATTCCTGGGATGTCAGGACTTTCGTATGAGGAAAGACTGGATAGACTCGGCTTGTACTCGCTAGAATTTAGAAGACTGAGGGGGGATCTTATAGAAATTTACAAAATTCTTAAGGGGATGGACAGGCTAGATGCAGGAAGATTGTTCCCGATGTTGGGGGAGTCCAGAACAAGGGGTCACAGTTTAAGGATAAGGGGGAAATCTTCTAGGACTGAGATGAGAAAACATTTTTTACACAGAGAGTGGTGAATCTCTGGAATTCACTGCCACAGAATGTAGTTGAGGCCAGTTCATTGGCTATATTTAAGAGGGAGTTAGATGTGGCCCTTGTGGCTAAAGGGATCAGGGGGTATGGAGAGAAAGCAGGTACAGGATACTGAGTTGGATGATCAGCCATGATCATATTGAATGGCGGTGCAGGCTCAAAGGGCCGAATGGCCTACTCCTGCACCTATTTTCTATGTTTCTATGTTTCTATCCTCGAAAAATGATATAAGATTTGTCAGACATGATTTACCTTTCATAAATCCATGCTGACTTTGTCCAATGATTTCACCACTTTCCAAATGTGTTGCTATCCCATCTTTAATAACTGGCTCTAGCATTTTTCCCACTACTGATGTTATACTAACTGGTCTTTAATTCCCCGTTTTCCCTCTCCCTCCCTTTTCAAAAATAAAATTGACAGTCTCACTGATGTGAAAGATCTTTATTTTGCATAAAATAAAACATTTGTACTTGGTTTGCAGCTGGAAACGTAAGGTTGCAGACAACTTTCACACGTTATGTGTTTGACAGTTGAATCCTGTCTCCAAAAGCCCAAACAGTAAATATGCATGAGGACAGGCAATTAACTCATGTATTGTTTGTCCGCTGTTTGTTTTGAACTGTGAATCCTATCTTCAAGAAGGACCACATTAAATATGCAGAATGCAGGCAATTAAAACAGGGCTTCAATTGCAAAGGCCTCAATGGCTTGTAAGTGCATGTTTGTTTATTAAGAAACTCAGAAACATAGAAAATAGGTGCAGGAGGAGGCCATTCATACCTTTGAGCCAGCACCACCATTCATTGTGATCATGGCTGATCGTCCACAATCAATAACCCGTGCCTGCCTTTTCCCCATATCCCTTGACACCACCAGCCCCTAGAGCTCTATCTAACTCTCTCTTAAATCCATCCAGTGTTTTGGCCTCCACTGCCCTCTGTGGCAGGGAATTCCACAAATTCACAACTCTCTGGGTGAAAAAGTTTCTTCTCACCTCAGTCTTAAATGGCCTCCCCTTTATTCTAAGACTGTGGCCCCTGGTTCTGGACTCGCCCAACATTGGGAACATTTTTTCCTGCATCTAGCTTGTCCAGTCCTTTTATAATTTTATAAGTTTCTATAAGATAATCCCTCATCCTTCTAAACTCCAGTAAATACAAGCCTATTTTTTTCAATCTTTCCTCATATGACCGTCCCGCCATCCCAGGGATCAATCTTGTGAACCTACGCTGCACTGCCTCAATCACAAGGATGTCCTTCCTCAAATTAGGAGACCAAAACTGTAGGCAATACTCCAGATGTGGTCTCACCAGAGCCCTATGCAACTGCAGAAGAACCTCTTTACTCCTATACTGAAGTCCTCTTGTTATGAAGGCCAACATTCCATTAGCTCAATGAGTTCCGCGCCCACCAGACTTGGAGCTCTTCTACCGTCGCCTCCGCCTCACTGCGTTCTTCCATGGGAAGGAGTCCTCGCCCCCTATTGTTGATCCCTTTTCCCGTCTCCAACGGACCCCCTCCTCTTGGACCCCCCCTCATGGCCTTCCGGCTTTAGACCTTTTTATTCAAAACTGCCAGCAGGACATAAACCGCCTCAACTTCTCCACTCCCCTGTCTCACTCCAACCTCTCCCCCCCTGAACGTACAGCCATCGACTCATTCCGCAACAACCCAGACAGGCTGATCAAACCCACCGACAAGGGAGGTGCCGTGGTAGTCTGGCGCGTCGATCTCTACAAAGCTGAGGCCACGCGCCAACTCTCGGACACCTCCTTCTACTTACCCCTGGACCATGACCCCACTGACGAGCACCAGGCCACTATCTCCAGCACCATCACTGACTTCATCAACTCCGACTCCCTGCCCGACCAAGTCTCCAACCTCATCGTTCCCCAGCCCCGCACGGCCCGATTTTACCTTCTCCCCAAAATCCACAAACCTGAATGTCCCGGTAGACCCATTGTCTCTGCCTGTTCGTGCCCCACCGAACTCATTTCCACATACCTCGACTCCATCCTATCCCCCTTGGTTAAATCCCTCCCTACCTATGTTCAAGACACCTCAGACACTCTCCGTCGTCTCCGCGCATTCCATTCTCTAGGCCCCTATCCCCTCATCTTCACCATGGATGTCCAGTCACTCTACACCTCCATCCCCCACCAGGATGGTCTCAAAGCCCTCCGGTTCTTCCTCGACCGGAGAACCAACCAATCCCCGTCTACAGATACTCTCCTCCGCCTAGCGGAGCTGGTCCTTACCCTTAATAACTTCTCGTTTGACTCCTCCCATTTCCTCCAAATACAAGGCGTAGCTATGGGCACACGCATGGGCCCCCGCTACGCCTGTCTCTTTGTAGGGCACGTCAAACAATCCTTGTTCTATACGTACCAGGGCCCCATCCCCGACCTCTACCTCCGCTACATCGACGACTGCATTGGTGTTACCTCCTGCACCCACACACAACTGACTGACTTCATCCATTTCACCACTAACTTCCATCTGGCACTCAAATACCCCTGGACCATTTCCGACACTTCCCTACCATTTCTTGACCTCACTATCTCCATCGCAGGTGATAGACTTTTGACCGACATCCACTATAAACCCACTGACTCCCTATGGGTATCTAGACCACACTTCTTCCCACCCTGCTTCCTGTAAGGACTCCATCCCCTATTCCCAATTCCTCCGTCTACGCCGCATCTGCTCCCAGGATGAGTTGTTCCACACCCGATGCCCTCATTCTTCAGGGAACGGGGGTTCCACTCCCCTACTATAGATGAGGCTCTCACCAGGGTCTCTTCTATACCCCGTAACACTGCTCTCTCTCCCCATCCCCCAACTCGTAACAAGGGCAGAGTCCCCCTAGTCCTCAACTTTCACCCCACCAGCCGTCACATACAACAAGTGATCCTCCGTCAGTTTCGCCACCTCCAACGTGACCCCACCACTGGCCACATCTTCCCATCTCCCCCCCTGTCTGCTTTCCGCAAAGACCGCTCCCTCCACAACTCCCTGGTCAATTCTTCCCTTCCCTCCCGCACCACCCCCTCCCCGGGCACTTTCCCTTGCAAACGCAAGAGATGCTACACTTGTCCCTTTACCTCCCCCCTCGACTCCATTCAAGGACCCAAGCAGTCGTTCCAGGTGCGACAGAGGTTCACCTGCATCTCCTCCAACCTCATCTATTGCATCCGCTGCTCTAGATGTCAGCTGATCTACATCGGTGAGACCAAGCGTAGGCTTGGCGATCGTTTCGCCGAACACCTCCGCTCGGTCCGCATTAACCAACCTGACCTCCCGGTGGCTCAGCACTTCAACTCCCCCTCCCATTCCGAATCTGACCTTTCTGCCCTGGGCCTCCTCCATGGCCAGAGTGAGGCCCACCGGAAATTGGAGGAGCAGCACCTCATATTCCGCTTGGCAGTTTGCACCCTAGGGGCATGAACATTGACTTCTCCAATATCCGGTAGCCCTTGCTGTCTCCTCCCCTTCTCAGCTCTCACTCAGCCCTCGGGCTCCTCCTCTTCCTTTCTCCTTTCTTCTCCCCACCCCTGCCCCCCTCCACCCCCATCCTACATCCATCTGAAGAAGGGTTTCGGCCTGAAACGTTGCCTATTTCCTTCGCACCATAGATGCTGCTGCACCCGCTGAGTTTCTCCAGCATTTTTATCTACATTCCATTAGCTTTCTTCACTGCCTGCTGTACCTGCACGCCAACTTTCAGTGACCGGTGTACAAGGACACCCAGGTCTCGCTGTAATTCCGCCTTACCTAACCTAACCCCATTGAGATAAGAATCTGCCCCCTTGTTTTTGCCGCCAAAGTGAATAACCTCACATTTATCTATATTATACTGCATCTGCCACGCATCTGCCCACTCACTCAACCTGTCCAGGTAACCCTGCAACCTCCTAACATCCTCATCACAGTTCACACTGCCACCCAACTTGCTAGTGTTGCTCCTAATTCCCTCTTCCAAAGCATTAATATATATGGTAAACAGTTGCGGCCCCAACACTGAGCCTTGCGGCGCTCCACTCGCCACTGCCTGCCATTCTGAAAAGGACCCGTTCACTCCTACTCTTTGTTTCCTGTCTGCCAACCAATTTTCTATCCATGTCAACACCCTATCCCCAATACCATGTGCTCTAATTTTAGTCACCAGTCTTGCGTGTGGGCCTTATCAAAGGCTTTGTGAAAGTCAAGATACACTACATCCACTGGCTCCCCTTCATCCATTTTGCTTGTCACATCCTCAAACAATTCCAGAAGATTGGTCAAGCATGATATTCCTTTCATAAATCCATGTTGACTTGGACTAATCCTTTTACTGCTATCCAAATGCCCCATTATTACCTCTTTAATAATTGACTCCAGCATCTTTCCCACCACCAATGTCAGGCTAACCGGTCTGTAATTCCCCGTTTTCTCTCCCGCTCCTTTCTTGAAAAGTGGGATAACATTAGCTATCCTCCAATCCACAGGAACTGTTCCTTAATCTATTGAACATTGGAAAATGATCACCAATGCGTCCACTATTTCTAGAGCCACCTCCCTGAGGACCCTGGGATGCAGACCATCCGGCCCAGGGGATTTATCATCCTTCAGTCCCATCAGCCTACCCAATACTATTTCTCGCCTAATGACAATTTCTTTCAGTTCCTCTACCCCCTTAGATCCTCTGTCCTCCAGTACATCTGGGAGATTGTTTGTGTCTTCCTTAGTGAAGACAGATCCGAAGTACCTATTCAACTCTTCTGCCATTTCCTTGTTGCCCATAATAATTTCACCCGTGTCTGCCTTCAAGGGACCCACATTTGACTTTGCTACTCTTTTTCCCTTAACATATCTAAAGAAGCTTTTACTGTCCTTCTTTATATTCCTGGCCAGCTTCCCTTCGTACTTCATCTTTTCAGCCCGTATTGCCCGTTTTGTTTCCTTCTGTTGTCCTATAAAAGTTTCCCAATCCTCTGGCTTCCGGCTACTCTTTGCTGTGTTATACATCTTTTTTTTTAGTTTTATTCTATCCCTAACTTCTCTTGTCAGCCACGGTTGCCTCCTACTCCCCTTAGAATCTTTCTTCCTTTTTGGAATGAAATTATCCTGTGTCTTCGGATTATGCCCAGAAATTCCTGCCATTGCTGTTCCACCGTCATTCCTGCTAGGATCCCTTTCCAGTCTACTTTGGCCAGCTCCCCTCTCATGCCTTCGTAGTCCCCTTTGTTCAACTGCATCACTGCCACTTCCGATTTAAGCTTCTCCTTCTCAAATTGCAGATTAAAACTAATCATATTATGATCACTACCTCCAAGCGGTTCCTTTACCTCGAGTTCTCTTATCATATCTGGTTCATTGGACAACACTAAATCCAGAATTGCCTTTTCTCTGGTCGGCTCCATTACAAGCTGCTCTAAGAATCCATCTCGGAGGCATTCTACAAACTCTCTTTCTTGGGGTCCTGAACCAACCTGATTTTCCCAGTCTACCTGCATATTGAAATCCCCCATCACCACAGTGGCATTACCTTTGTTACATGCCAGTTTTAACTCCTGCTGCAACTTACACCTTACATCCGGCTACTATTTTGGGGTCTGTAAATAACACCAATTAGTGTCTTCTTGCCTTTACAATTCCTCAACTCAATCCACAGTGACTCTACCTCGTCAGTCCCTATGTCTTCCCTCGCAAGGGACTGAATTCCTTCCCTCACCAGCAGAGCTACCCCCCCCCCCCCCCCTCCTCTGCCCACCTGCCTGTCCTTTCTATAGGATGTATAACCCTGAATATCAAGTTCCCAGGCCCGATCCTCCTGGACTGGTTCTCCCTTATCCACGCTACTAGTTACATCCTCGAAAAATTATATAAGATTCGTCAGACATGATTTACCTTTCATAAATCCATGCTGACTTTGTCCAATGATTTCACCACTTTCCAAATGTGCTGCTATCCCATCTTTAATAACTGACTCTAGCATTTTTCCCACTACTGATGTTATACTAACTGGTCTGTAATTCCCCGTTTTCCCTCTCCCTCCCTTTTCAAAAATTAAAATTGACAGTCTCACTGATGTGAAAGATCTTTATTTTGCATAAAATAAAACGTTTGTACTTGGTTTGCAGCTGGAAACGTAAGGTTGCAGACAACTTTCACAAGTTATGTGTTTGACAGTTGAATCCTGTCTCCAAAAGCCCAAAAAGTAAATATGCATGAGGACAGGCAATTAACTCATGTATTGTTTGTCCCCTGTTTGTTTTGAACTGTGAATCCTATCTTCAAGAAGGACCACATTAAATATGCAGAATGCAGGCAATTAAAACAGGGCTTCAATTGCAAAGGCCTCAATGGCTTGTAAGTGCATGTCTGTTTATTAAGAAACGCAGAAACATAGAAAATAGGTGCAGGAGGAGGCCATTCGTCCCTTCGAGCCAGCACCACCATTCATTGTGATCATGGCTGATCGTCCACAATCAATAACCCGTGCCTGCCTTCTCCCCATATCCCTTGACACCACTAGCCCCTAGAGCTCTATCTAACTCTCTCTTAAATCCATCCAGTGATTTGGTCTCCACTGCCCTCTATGGCAGGGAATTCCACAAAGTCACAACTCTCTGGGTGAAAAAGTTTCTTCTCACCTCAGTCTTAAATGGCCTCCCCTTTATTCTAAGACTGTGGCCCCTTGTTCTGGACTCGCCCAACATTGGGAACATTTTTCCTACATCTAGCTTGTCCAGTCCTTTTATAATTTTATAAGTTTCTATAAGATAATCCCTCACCTTTCTAAACTCCAGTGAATATAAGCCTAGTCTTTTCAATCTTTCCTCATATGACAGTCCCGCCATCCCAGGGATCAATTTTGTGAACCTACGCTGCACTGCCTCAATCACAAGGATGTCCTTCCTCAAATTAGGAGACCAAAACTGTACACAATACTCCAGATGTGTTCTCACCAGAGCCCTATACAACTGCAGAAGAACCTCTTTACTCCTATACTGAAATCCTCTTGTTATGAAGGCCAACATTCCATTAGCTCAATGAGTTCCGCGCCCACCAGACTTGGAGCTCTTCTACCATCGCCTCCGCCTCACTGCGTTCTTCCATGGGAAGGAGTCCTCGCCCCCTATTGTTGATCCCTTTTCCCGTCTCCAACGGACCCCCTCCTCTTGGACCCCCCCTCATGGCCTTCCGGCTTTAGACCTTTTTATTCAAAACTGCCAGCGGGACATCAACCCCCTCAACTTCTCCACTCCCCTGTCTCACTCTAACCTCTCCCCCCCTGAACGTACAGCCATCGACTCACTCCGCAACAACCCAGACAGGCTGATCAAACCCACCGACAAGGGAGGTGCCGTGGTAGTCTGGCGCGTCGATCTCTACAAAGCTGAGGCCACGCGCCAACTCTCGGACACCTCCTCCTACTTACCCCTGGACCATGACCCCACTGACGAGCACCAGGCCACTATCTCCAGCACCATCACTGACTTCATCAACTCCGGCTCCCTGCCCCCCCCGAGCCTCAAACCCCATCGTTCCCCAGCCCCACACGGCCCGATTTTACCTTCTCCCCAAAATCCACAAACCTGAATGTCCTGGTAGACCCATTGTCTCTGCCTGTTCGTGCCCCACCGAACTTATTTCCACATACCTCGACTCCATCCTATCCCCCTTGGTTAAATCCCTCCCTACCTATGTTCAAGACACCTCAGACACTCTCCGTCATCTCCGGGCATTCCATTCTCTAGGCCCCCATCCCCTCATCTTCACCATGGATGTCCAGTCACTCTACAACTCCATCCCCCACCAGGATGGTCTCAAAGCCCTCCGGTTCTTCCTCGACCGGAGAACCAACCAATCCCCGTCTACAGATACTCTCCTCCGCCTAGCGGAGCTGGTCCTTACCCTTAATAACTTCTCGTTTGACTCCTCCCATTTCCTCCAAATACAAGGCGTAGCTATGGGCACGCGCATGGGCCCCAGCTACGCCTGCCTCTTTGTAGGGTACGTAGAACAATCCTTGTTCTATACGTACCAGGGCCCCATCCCCGACCTCTACGTCCACTACATTGACGACTGCATTGGTGCTACCTCCTGCACCCACACTGACTTCATCCATTTCACCACTAACTTCCATCTGGCACTCAAATACACCTGGACCATTTCCGACACTTCCCTACCATTTCTTGACCTCACTATCTCCATCGCAAGTGATAGACTTTTGACCGACATCCACTACAAACCCACTGACTCCCTATGGCTATCTAGACTACACTTCTTCCCACCCTGCTTCCTGTAACGACTCCATCCCCTATTCCCAATTCCTCCGTCTACGCCGCATCTGCTCCCAGGATGAGGTGTTCCACACCAGGGCATCGGAGATGTCCTCATTCTTCAGGGAACGGGGGTTCCCATCCCCTACTATATGAGGCTCTCACCAGGGTCTCTTCTATACCCCGTAACACTGCTCTCTCTCCCCATCCCCCCACTCGTAACAAGGGCAGAGTCCCCCTAGTCCTCACCTTTCACCCCACCAGCCGTCACCTACAACAAAATGCCGACATTTTCGCCACCTCCAACGTGACCCCACCACTGGCCACATCTTCCCATCTCCCCCCCTGTCTGCTTTCCACAGAGACCGCTCCCTCCGTAACTCCCTGGTCAATTCTTCTCTTCCCTTCCGCACCACCCCTTCCCCGGGAACTTTCCCTTGCAACCGCAAGAGATGCTACACTTGTCACTTTACCTCCCCCCTCGACTCCATTCAAGGACCCAAGCAGTCGTTCCAGGTGCGACAGAGGTTCACCTGCATCTCCTCCAACCTCATCTATTGCATTCGCTGCTCTAGATGTCAGCTGATCTACATCGGTGAGACCAAGCGTAGGGTTGGCGATCGTTTCGCCGAACACCTCCGCTCGGTCCGCAATAACCAACCTGATCTCCCGGTGGCTCAGCACTTCAACTCCCCCTCCCAATCCGAATATGACCTTTCTGCCCTGGGCCTCCTCCATGGCCAGAGTGAGGCCCACCGGAAATTGGAGGAGCAGCACCTCATATTCCGCTTGGGCAGTTTGCACCCTAGTGGCATGAACATTGACTTCTCCAATATCCGGTAGCCCTTGCTGTCTCCTCCCCTTCTCAGCTCACTCTCAGCCCTCGGGCTCCTCCTCTTCCTTTCTCCTTTCTTCTCCCCACCCCTCCCCCCCTCCACCCCATCCTACATCCGTCTGAAGAAGGGTTTCGGCCTGAAACATTGCCTATTTCCTTCGCACCATAGATGCTGCTGCACCCACTGAGTTTCTCCAGCATTTTTGTCTACATTCCATTAGCTTTCTTCACTGCCTGCTGTACCTGCACGCCAACTTTCAGTGACCGGTGTACAAGGACACCCAGGTCTCGCTGTACCTCCGCCTTTCCTAACCTAACCCCATTGAGATAATAATCTGCCCCCTTGTTTTTGCCGCCAAAGTGAATAACCTCACATTTATCTATATTATACTGCATCTGCCATGCATCTGCCCACTCACTCAACCTGTCCAGGTCATCCTGCAACCTCCTAACATCCTCATCACAGTTCACACTGCCACCCCACTTGCTAGTGTTGCTCCTAATTCCCTCTTCCAATTCATTAATATATATGGTAAACAGTTGCAGCCCCAACACCGAGCCTTGCGGCACTCCACTCGCCACTGCCTGCCATTCTGAAAAGGACCCGTTCACTCCTACTCTTTGCTTCCTGTCTGCCAACCAATTTTCTATCCATGTCAACACCCTACCCCAAATACCATGTGCTCTAATTTTAGTCACCAGTCTCCAGTGTGGGACCTTATCAAAAGCTTTCTGAAAGTCAAGATACACTACATCCACTGGCTCCCCTTCATCCATTTTACTTGTCACATCCTCAAACAATTCCAGAAGATTAGTCTAGCATGATTTCCCTTTCATAAATCCATGTTGACTTGGACAAATCCTTTTACTGCTATCCAAATGCCCCATTATTACCTCTTTAATAATTGACTCCAGCATCTTTCCCACCACCAATGTCAGGCTAACCGGTCTGTAATTCCCCGTTTTCTCTCTCGCTCCTTTCTTGAAAAGTGGGATAACATTATCTATCCTCCAATCCACAGGAACTGTTCCTTAATCTATTGAACATTGGAAAATGATCACCAATGCGTCCACTATTTCTAGAGCCACCTCCCTGATGACCCTGGGATGCAGACCATCCGGCCCAGGGGATTTATCATCCTTCAGTCCCATCAGCCTACCCAATACTATTTCTCGCCTAATGACAATTTCTTTCTGTTCCTCGACCCCCTTAAATCCTCTGTCCTCCAGTACATCTGGGAGATTGTTTGTGTCTTCCTTAGTGAACACAGATCCGAAGTACCTATTCAACTCTTCTGCCATTTCCTTGTTTCCCATAATAATTTCACCCGTGTCTGCCTTCAAGGGACCCACATTTGACTTTGCTACTCTTTTTCCCTTAACATATCTAAAGAAGCTTTTACTGTCCTTCTTTATATTCCTGGCCAGCTTCCCTTCGTACTTCATCTTTTCAGCCCGTATTGCCCGTTTTGTTTCCTTCTGTTGTCCTATAAAAGTTTCCCAATCCTCTGGCTTCCGGCTACTCTTTGCTGTGTTATACATCTTTTCTTTTAGTTTTATTCTATCCCTAACTTCTCTTGTCAGCCACGGTTGCCTCGTACTCCCCTTAGAATCTTTCTTCCTTTTTGGAATGAAATTATCCTGTGTCTTCGGATTATGCCCAGAAATTCCTGCCATTGCTGTTCCACCGTCATTCCTGCTAGGATCCCTTTCCAGTCTACTTTGGCCAGCTCCCCTCTCATGCCTTCATAGTCCCCTTTGTTCAACTGCATCACTGCCACTTCCGATTTAAGCTTCTCCTTCTCAAATTGCAGATTAAAACTAATCATATTATGATCACTACCTCCAAGCGGTTCCTTTACCTCGAGTTCTCTTATCATATCTGGTTCATTGGACAACACTAAATCCAGAATTGCCTTTTCTCTGGTCGGCTCCATTACAAGCTGCTCTAAGAATCCATCCCGGAGGCATTCTACAAACTCTCTTTCTTGGGGTCCTGGACCAACCTGATTTTCCCAGTCTACCTGCATATTGAAATCCCCCATCACCACAGTGGCATTACCTTTGTTACATGCCAGTTTTAACTCCTGCTGCAACTTACACCCTACATCCGGGCTACTATTTGGGGGTCTGTAAATAACACCAATTAGTGTCTTCTTGCCTTTACAATTCCTCAACACAATCCACAGTGACTCTACCTCGTCAGTCCCTATGTCTTCCCTCGCAAGGGACTGAATTCCCTCCCTCACCAGCAGAGCTACCCCCCCTACTCTGCCCACCTGCCTGTCCTTTCTATAGGCCCGAAACGTTACCTATTTCTTTCGCTCCATAGATGCTGCTGCACCCGCTGAGTTTCTCCAGCATTTTTGTGTACCTTGTCCTTTCTATAGGATGTATAACCCTGAATATCAAGTTCCCAGGCCCGATCCTCCTGGACTGGTTCTCCCTTATCCACGCTACTAGTTACATCCTCGAAAAATTCTATAAGATTCGTCAGACATGATTTACCATTCATAAATCCATGCTGACTTTGTCCAATGATTTCACCACTTTCCAAATGTGCTGCTATCCCATCTTTAATAACTGACTCTTGCAGTTTTCCCACTACCGATGTTAGACTAACTGGTCTGTAATTCCCCGTTTTCCCTCTCCCTTTTCAAAAATAAAATTGACAGTCTCACTGATGTGAAAGGCCTTTATTTTGCATTAAATAAAACGTTTGTACTTGGTTTGCAGCTGGAAACGTAAGGTTGCAGAAAACTTTCACACGTTATGTGTTTGACGGTTGAATCCTGTCTCCAAAAGTCCAAAGAGTAAATATGCATGAGGACAGGCAATTAACTCATGTATTGCTTGTCCCCAGTTTGTTTTGAACTGTGAATCCTATCTTCAAGAAGGACCACATTAAATATGCAGAATGCAGGCAATTAAAACAGGGCTTCAATTGCAAAGGCCTCAATGGCTTGCAAGTGCATGTCTGTTTATTAAGAAACGCAGAAACATAGAAAATAGGTGCAGGAGGAGGCCGTTCGTCCCTTTGAGCCAGCACCACCATTCATTGTGATCATGGCTGATCGTCCCCAATCAATAACCCGTGCCTGCCTTCTCCCCATATCCCTTGACTCCACCAGCCCCTAGAGCTCTATCTAACTCTCTCTTAAATCCATCCAGTGATTTGGCCTCCACTGCCCTCTGTGGCAGGGAATTCCACAAATTCACAACTCTCAGGGTGAAAAGGTTTCTTCTCACCTCAGTCTTAAATGGCCTCCCCTTTATTCTAAGACTCTGGCCCCTGGTTCTGGACTCGCCCAACATTGGGAACATTTTTCCTACATCTAGCTTGTCCAGTCCTTTTATAATTTTATAAGTTTCTATAAGATAATCCCTCATCCTTCTAAACTCCAGTGAATATAAGCCTAGTCTTTTCAATCTTTCCTCATATGACCGTCCCGCCATCCCAGGGATCAATCTTGTGAACTTATGCTGCACTGCCTCAATCACAAGGATGTCCTTCCTCAAATTAGGAGACCAAAACTGTACACAATACTCCAGATGTGGTCTCACCAGAGCCCTATACAACTGCAGAAGAACCTCTTTACTCCTATACTGAAGTCCTCTTGTTATGAAGGCCAACATTCCATCAGCTCAATGAGTTCCGCGCCCACCAGACTTGGAGCTCTTCTACCATCGCCTCCGCCTCACTGCGTTCTTCCATGGGAAGGAGTCCTCGCCCCCTATTGTTGATCCCTTTTCCCGTCTCCAACGGACCCCCTCCTCTTGGACCCCCCTCATGGCCTTCCGGCTTTAGACCATTTTATTCAAAACTGCCAGCGGGACATCAACCCCCTCAACTTCTCCACTCCCCTGTCTCACTCTAACCTCTCCCCCCCTGGACGTACAGCCATCGACTCACTCCGCAACAACCCAGACAGGCTGATCAAACCCACCGACAAGGGAGGTGCCGTGGTAGTCTGGCGCGTCGATCTCTACAAAGCTGAGGCCACGCGCCAACTCTCGGACACCTCCTCCTACTTACCCCTGGACCATGACCCCACTGACGAGCACCAGGCCACCATCTCCAGCACCATCACCGACTTCATCCACTCCAGCTCCCTGCCCCCCCGAGCCTCCAACCTCATCGTTCCCCAGCCCCGCACGGCCCGATTTTACCTTCTCCCCAAAATCCACAAACCTGACTGTCCTGGTAGACCTATTGTCTCTGCCTGTTCGTGCCCCACCGAACTCATTTCCACATACCTCGACTCCATCCTATCCCCCCTGGTTAAATCCCTCCCTACCTATGTTCAAGACACCTCAAACACTCTCCGTCATCTCCGGGCATTCCATTCTCTAGGCCCCCATCCCCTCATCTTCACCATGGATGTCCAGTCACTCTACAACTCCATCCCCCACCAGGATGGTCTCAAAGCCCTCCGGTTCTTCCTCGACCGGAGAACCAACCAATCGCCGTCTACAGATACTCTCCTCCGCCTAGCGGAGCTGGTCCTTACCCTTAATAACTTCTCGTTTGACTCCTCCCATTTCCTCCAAATACAAGGCGAAGCTATGGGCACGCGCATGGGCCCCAGCTACGCCTGCCTCTTTGTAGGGTACGTCGAACAATCCTTGTTCGATACGTACCAGGGCCCCATCCCCGACCTCTACCTCCGCTACATCGACGACTGCATTGGTGCTACCTCCTGCACCCACACTGACTTCATCCATTTCACCACTAACTTCCATCTGGCACTCAAATACACCTGGACCATTTCCGACGCTTCCCTACCATTTCTTGACCTCACTATCTCCATCGCAGGTGATAGACTTTTGACCGACATCCACTATAAACCCACTGACTCCCTATGGCTATCTAGACTACACTCCTTCCCACCCTGCTTCCTGTAAAGACTCCATCCCCTATTCCCAATTCCTCCCTCTACGCCGCATCTGCTCCCAGGATGAGGTGTTCCACACCAGGGCATCGGAGATGTCCTCATTCTTCAGTGAACAGGGGTTCCCCTCCCCTATTATAGATGAGGCTCTCACCAGGGTCTCTTCTATACCCCGTAACACTGCTCTCTCTCCCCATCCCCCCACTCGTAACAAGGGCAGAGTCCCCCTAGTCCTCACCTTTCACCCCACTAGCCGTCACATACAACAAATAGTCCTCCGACATTTTCGCCACCTCCAACGTGACCCCACCACTGCCCACATCTTCCTATCTCCCCCCCTGTCTGCTTTCCACAGAGACCGCTCCCTCCGTAACTCCCTGGTCAATTCTTCCCTTCCCTCCCGCACCACCCCCTCCCCGGGAACTTTCCCTTGCAACCGCAAGAGATGCAACACTTGTCCCTTCACCTCCCCCCTCGACTCCATCCAAGGACCCAAGCAGTCGTTCCAGGTGCGACAGAGGTTCACCTGCATCTCCTCCAACCTCATCTATTGCATCCGCTGCTCTAGATGTCAGCTGATCTACATCGGTGAGACCAAGCGGAGGCTTGGCGATCGTTTCGCCGAACACCTCCGCTCGGTCCGCATTAACCAACCTGACCTCCCGGTGGCTCAGCACTTCAACTCCCCCTCCCAATCCGAATCTGACCTTTCTGTCCTGGGCCTCCTCCATGGCCAGAGTGAGGCCCACCAGAAATTCTAGGAGCAGCACCTCATATTCCGCTTGGGCAGTTTGCACCCTAGTGGCATGAACATTGACTTCTCCAATATCCGGTAGCCCTTGCTGTCTCCTCCCCTTCTCAGCTCTCGCTCAGCCCTCGGGCTCCTCCTCGTCCTTTCTCCTTTCTTCCGAAGTACATATTCAACTCTTCTGCCATTTCCTTGTTGCCCATAATAATTTCACCCGTGTCTGCCTTCAAGGGACCCACATTTGACTTTGCTACTCTTTTTCCCTTAACATATCTAAAGAAGCTTTTACTGTCCTTCTTTATATTCCTGGCCAGCGTCCCTTCGTACTTCATCTTTTCAGCCCGTATTGCCCGTTTTGTTTCCTTCTGTTGTCCAATGAAAGTTTCCCAATCCTCTGGCTTCCGGCTACTCTTTGCTGTGTTATACATATTTTCTTTTAGTTTTATTCTATCCCTAACTTCTCTTGTCAGCCACGGTTGCCTCCTACTCCCCTTAGAATCTTTCTTCCTTTTTGGAATGAAATGATCCTGTGTCTTCGGATTATGCCCAGAAATTCCTGCCATTGCTGTTCCACCGTCATTCCTGCTAGGATCCCTTTCCAGTCTACTTTGGCCAGCTCCCCTCTCATGCCTTCATAGTCCCCTTTGTTCAACTGCATCACTGACACTTCCGATTTAACCTTCTCCTTCTCAAATTGCAGATTAAAACTAATCATATTATGATCACTACCTCCAAGCGGTTCCTTTACCTCGAGTTCTCTTATCATATCTGGTTCATTGGACAACACTAAATCCAGAATTGCATTTTCTCTGGTCGGCTCCATTACAAGCTGCTCTAAGAATCCATCTCGGAGGCATTCTACAAACTCTCTTTCTTAGGGTCCTGAACCAACCTCATTTTCCCAGTCTACCTGCATATTGAAATCCCCCCATCACCACAGTGGCATTACCTTTGTTACATGCCAGTTTTAACTCCTGCTGCAACTTACACCCTACATCTGGGCTACTATTTGGGGGTCTGTAGATAACACCAATTAGTGTCTGCTTGCCTTTACAATTTCTCAACTCAATCCACAGTGACTCTACTTCGTCAGTCCCTATGTCTTCCCTCGCAAGGGACTGAATTCCCTCCCTCACCAGCAGAGCTACCCCCCCCTCCTCTGCCCACCTGCCTGTCCTTTCTATAGGCCCGAAACGTTACCTATTTCCTTCGCTCCATAGATGCTGCTGCACCCGCTGAGTTTCTCCAGCATTTTTGTGTACCTTGTCCTTTCTATAGGATGTATAACCCTGAATATCAAGTTCCCAGGCCCGATCCTCCTGGACTGGTTCTCCCTTAATCACGCTACTAGTTACATCCTCGAAAAATTATATAAGATTCGTCAGACATGATTTACCATTCATAAATCCATGCTGACTTTGTCCAATGATTTCACCACTTTCCAAATGTGCTGCTATCCCATCTTTAATAACTGACTCTTGCAGTTTTCCCACTACTGATGTTAGACTAACTGGTCTGTAATTCCCCGTTTTCCCTCTCCCTCCCTTTTCAAAAATAAAATTGACAGTCTCACTGATGTGAAAGGTCTTTATTTTGCATAAAATAAAACGTTTGAAGTTGGTTTGCAGCTGGAAACGTAAGGTTGCAGACAACTTTCACAAGTTATGTGTTTGATGGTTGAATCCTGTCTCCAAAAGCCCAAAGAGTAAATATGCATGAGGACAGGCAATTAACTCATGTATTGTTTGTCCGCTGTTTGTTTTGAACTGTGAATCCTATCTTCAAGAAGGACCACATTAAATATGCAGACTGCAGGCAATTAAAACAGGACTTCAATTGCAAAGGCCTCAATGGCTTGTAGGTGCATGTCTGTTTATTAAGAAACGCAGAAACATAGAAAATAGGTGCAGGAGGAGGCCATTCATACCTTCGAGCCAGCACCACCATTCATCGTGATCATGGCTGATCGTCCACAATCAATAACCCGTGCCTGCCTTCTCCCCATATCCCTTGACTCCACCAGCCCCTAGAGCTCTATCTAACTCTCTCTTAAATCCATCCAGTGTTTTGGCCTCCACTGCCCTCTGTGGCAGGGAATTCCACAAATTCACAACTCTCTGGGTGAAAAAGTTTCTTCTCACCTCAGTCTTAAATGGCCTCCCCTTTATTCTAAGACTGTGGCCCCTGGTTCTGGACTCGCCCAACATTGGGAACATTTTTCCTGCATCTAGCTTGTCCAGTCCTTTTATAATTTTATAAGTTTCTATAAGATAATCCCTCATCCTTCTAAACTCCAGTGAATACAAGCCTAGTTTTTTCAATCTTTCCTCATATGACCGTCCCGCCATCCCAGGGATCAATCTTGTGAACCTACGCTGCACTGCCTCAATCACAAGGATGTCCTTCCTCAAATTAGGAGACCAAAACTGTACACAATACTCCTGATGTGTTCTCACCAGAGCCCTATACAACTGCAGAAGAACCTCTCTACTCCTATACTGAAGTCCTCTTGTTATGAAGGCCAACATTCCATTAGCTCAATGAGTTCCGCGCCCACCAGACTTGAAGCTCTTCTACCGTCGCCTCCGCCTCACTGCGTTCTTCCATGGGAAGGAATCCTCGCCCCCTATTGTTGATCCCTTTTCCCGTCTCCAACGGACCCCCTCCTCTTGGATCCCCCCTCATGGCCTTCCGGCTTTAGACCTTTTTATTCAAAACTGCCAGCGGGACATAAACCGCCTCAACTTCTCCACTCCCCTGTCTCACTCCAACCTCTCCCCCCCTGAACGTACAGCCATCGACTCACTCCGCAACAACCCAGACAGGCTGATCAAACCCACCGACAAGGGAGGTGCCGTGGTAGTCTGGCGCGTCGATCTCTACAAGGCTGAGGCCACGCGCCAACTCTCGGACACCTCCTTCTACTTACCCCTGGACCATGACCCCACTGACAAGCACCAGGCCACTATCTCTAGCACCATCACCGACTTCATCAACTCCAAATACAAGGCGTAGCTATGGGCACACGTATGGGCCCCAGCTACGCCTGCCTCTTTGTAGGGTACGTCGAACAATCCTTGTTCGAGACGTACCAGGGCCCCATCCCCGACCTCTACCTCCGCTACATCGACGACTACATTGATGCCACCTCCTGCACCCACACTGACTTCATCCATTTAACCACTAACTTCCATCTGGCACTCAAATACACCTGGACCAACCTCATTTTCCCAGTCTACCTGCATATTGAAATCCCCCATCACCACAGTGGCATTACCTTTGGTACATGCCAGTTTTAACTCCTGCTGCAACTTACACCCTACATCCGGGCTACTATTTGGGGGTCTGTAAATAACACCAATTAGTGTCTTCTTGCCTTTACAATTCCTCAACTCAATCCACAGTGAGTCTACCTCGTCAGTCCCTATGTCTCCCCTCGCAAGGGACTGAATTCCATCCCTCACCAGCAGAGCTACCCCCCCCCCCTCCTCTGCCCACCTGCCTGTCCTTTCTATAGGATGTATAACCCTGAATATTAAGTTCCCAGGCCCGATCCTCCTGCAGCCACGTCTCAGTAATTCCTACAATGTCATATCTACCTACCTCTAACTAAGCCTCAAGCTCATCTACTTTACTTCTTATACTTCGCTCATTCATATACAATACTTTTAATTCCTTACGCATCTCACCTTTCACATCGATCCTTATTGCACTTGGCCATACTCTCCTATCCCTTTGTGAGCTTCCTTTCCCATTAATTCTGGGGTCATTAACTATCTCCTTACTCCCTTTCCCTTTAACTCCATCCTCGACTATCCCATTTGACACCCCCCCCCCCTTATTTAGTTTTAAACCACCTGTGTAGCAGTGTTAAACCTGCCTGCCAGAATGCTGGTCCCCCACCTGTTAAGGTGCAATCCGTTCCTTTTGTACAGTTCCCCCTTCTCCAAAACAGATCCCAGTGGTCTAAAATCTAAATCCCTGCCCCCTGTACAAGTTCCCCAGCCATGCATTCAGGTCCCGTATCTCCCTGTTCCTGCTCTCGCCAGCACGAGGAACTGGAAGCAAACCGGAGATAACCACCCTGGAAGTCCTGCTTTTCAGCATTTTTCTGAGCTCTCTAAAGTGACGCTTCAGAATATTCATCCCCTTCTTTCCGACATCGTTTGTGCCAACATGCACTACAACTTCCGGCTGTTCACCTTCGCTCTTGAGGATTTTCTCCACTCTGTCCGTGACATCCTGGATCCTGGCACCTGGTAGGCAGCAAACCATCCTCGCATCCCTTCTGTTGCCTCACGTCATAGTTACAGTCATGAGGCTCTGGACACATTGTAAAAATGATTCCAGCATCAACAACAGAGCAGTGAGCAGGAGGAGGATGATCCTCTGGAGGGGACCTCTTCGCCGGGCCCATCCACCAGCATTCCAGGAGGCAGATGTTGCAGGAGAGCAACAGTGGCGGCACCACACCTGGAGGGGATGACGAAGGGAGAGGTTTTAACGACCACTTGACTGTTGTACATACATAGAGTTAGAAGTCAGCACATTTCAATTCTCATTCGCCAATGCATCCATCCATCCACCATTGCGCTCTTAACATGGGTTCTTATGTTTCAGCTCACTGACCTTGTAAAAGGTATAAAAGTGATGAGTGATGCACGCAGGGAAACGACACCGCAATATGACCATGTATTTACAGTCTGTGAGTGTGTGGCCTCAGTGATAACCAACAATCCCACAGGGAACGTGTGGGCGTTCACAAAACTTCTCTTGACTAATGCAATCGTCTACCACGAGAATGTAAATATGCCATTTCAATTATTACTTCTGTTATCGCTTGGCTTCAATATCTTTACTTCTCATATGAGATTGTCACAATGATTTAATGTGTGTTGGTATACAATTCAAAGCGTATTATTTTGTGTTAGATCGTAGTTTAACACTCCCTAATTTTTTGTATTATTATTGGGCAGCAAATGTCAAAAATGTGATTCACCTGTTGGACAACTCTACCCAACGGGTGGATTGGATAGTAATGGAGAGAGAGGATTGCTCCCCTTTTAATATAGGAGCGATCTTTCTCTCACCAATAAAACTGAATAATACAATATACAGTAAAAATCCAATTATTCATAGTACAATTAGAATTTGGAAACAAATAAAATTAACCCTAAAATTAAGAAACCTATCGCTTCTCTCTCCCATAGTTAATAATCCGTCGTTTAAACCATCCATTATAGATAAATCATTTACACATTGGGAAAGAATAGGAATTAAAACGTTTGGAGACATGTATGAAAATGGAATTTTTTATCATTCCAACAACTACAACTTAAATACAATCTGAGAAGTAATCAATATTTTAAATATTTTCAAATCCGTGATTATTTGAAAATATATACACAAGAATATCAAAATTTGTCTCCAGACCTATTAGACGAAGCAATGAATATAAAGGCGGAATCAACTAATTTAATATCATACTTGTATAATATCATCCTAAATATAGAAATACCATCATCCGATAGAATTAGAAGAGCTTGGGAACAAGAACTAGCTATAAAAATCTCGAAAGAGAGTTGGGATAAACACTTGCTATATGTGCACAAATGCTCGATCAATGTAAGACATATTCTAATCCAATTCAAAACCTTACATAGACTATATTACTCAAAAACTAAAATAAGTAAATGTTTTCCGAATGTCTCCCCCATCTGTGATAAATGTTTATCCCAAGAAGCAACTATAGCACATTCCTTTGTTTTTTGTATAAAAATCCAAAAATCTTGGAATGAAATCTTTGAAATTTTTACAAAATTATTTAAAATAAAACTGAAACCGAACGCAGAATTGATTATTTTTGGAACAATGGAAGCCAGCTTTGAGCTGACTTCGTTCCAAAAGAGCTTCCTTAATTACGGCTTAATAATGGCAAAAAAACATACTTAAATTCTGGAAAAACGCTCCCACACCAACGATAAAAATGTGGATTTCAAATATGTCCGAAATGTTACACCTGGAAGACATGAGATTCCTCCTAGCAGGCAAATCAGACCATTCCAAAAGATTTGGTCTCCATTTATCGACTTATTACAAGCATAGGGTGCAACATAACTTTGAAAATAAATGGTTTCAGGACCTGGTGAGGGGTGTGTAAAGATATGAAGTGTAAAATAAATGGTTTCAGGACCTGGTGAGGGGTGTGTAAAGATATGAAGTGTAAAATAACTGGTTTCAGGACCTGGTGAGGGGTGTGTAAAGATATGAAGTAGGTACATCCCTTTTATCTTATTTTACTTTCTTATATCTTCTGTTTTCTATTTCTCTATCTTTTCCTTTGGTTTTCTTTTTAACTCTTTCTCGTGTTTGACGTTTCTATGGGTTTCTCCTGATCACTCTTTCACGCACTTACTATCTTATCTAACTCTCTTTATTCTTCTACTTTTTAAAGTTTAAAACAAGAAGTGGTACAGGAAATGTATTATGTTATTTTTGGCTTATATCACTGTAATGTACATTACTTCTAATAAATAAAATATTTTTAAAAAAGGATTGTAGTTTAAATAATTTTCATTCACAACCGCATAAGGCCATTAAACTAATTATCTTCCTTGAGTGATGTGATGCAAGAATAGTCCATGATTTGCCCGAAAAGATAATACATTTTCATAAAGTTTACAGTAAAATCTGGAATAACCCAACTGCACCTTTTTATGGTCTGCTAAAAAGCTTTTAACATGTACTTCCTAATTCTTTTCCAGAGAACCCTACTCACTTTCACACATCTGCACCTGCTGTAACAGCCTTAACAGCATTGGCTTCTGGATATGGAGATGGCTGTCTCCGTGAAACAAAAACAGCTGTGGATGAAGGGAGAGAGAGAGGCTCAGAGACATGGGTCTGTAGTAAAGTTTATCTTTTGATGTAGATTCTTATTTGTATGTTAATGGTGTTTTTTCCCTGTTTGAGATTGTTTTCGTTTTATTTGCAAACTCCCACATTTTGTAGTGGGTGATAGTTAAACACCTTAAGAATCCATTTGATTCTCACCGTTTGTTCATTTTAATATAATTCCATAGTATCATGACTTTAATGTACTATTTCCTTCATCATGAAACACCAAATAGAGGATGCGATCTACTCACATCTCACAATCATTTGCTGTGCCTTTTAAATGTAAAATAATTTAACCTCAGAAAATAAGACAAACCGCACTGTGAATGTGAAACAGTCTTTATTCATCTTGTTCAATAAATAAAGGCCATTTTTACACATCTTGATAAATGGAGCACCACAGCAAACAACGGTGGTTTGCAATAGGGCTTACCGTACATGTCAATTAGCAAATGAAACACAAAGAAGTTTTTCCAGTATTTCTCATCATTCAGCTGACAAATGAAGCATCAGCCTACATTCTGACAATAAAACAGACAATGCAATGAATTCAAGGGCTATGTTTGCAGATCTACCTACACTAATCAGACCAGCAGATGCATGATAAATACTATGTTATGAACAGACATCTGCAATGAAATTATGGACACAAAAATGAAAATAAAAATCCACACTTACTGAAATCAAACAAATTCAGCAGGATTTAAAGTAAACATAACATTCACTGATCTTGTCTGCATGTGGATTCTCCTCATGCAGTGGTGTACCTGTTGTCTGCTGTCCCTCAAATGACTTAGTTCTGCCACGGCACACTGCCCAGTGCTGAGTTATAGTATGAGCAGAGATGGTCTCTCAGCTCTTTTGCAATCTTAGTCCCCGTGTTACCTGGAAAACGCTGCAGTGACACCAAAGTCACGTCGCATACACCACTCCTCCACACACCTGGTGTTATGCTCCCTCTTTGACTGTCCACCAAGTCACTGTCCTGCATGGCTACTTGTGTTATGGACTTGGACCCCAAGATCCCTCTGTACATCTACACTCTTATGGCCATTGCCTACCTCACTGTCCGTGACCCCAGCAATATCATCATCGTCAAAAAAGGAGGTTGGAGGACACACATCAGAACCATCCACACTGATGTTAAAAGATGAACCGATTTTTGTCCCCGCTGACATCCCACCAATCTCACCCCCACAACATCAATTTGACACGAGCCCTCCCAAGGTGAGTGAGGTAAAAGATGTAGTGAGGAAGGCAAGAATGGCCTCTGCACCAGGCCCTAATGGTGTTCCGTATTGTGTCTGGAAGAATGCCCCAGATATTCTGAAATTCCTCTGGAGAAACATGAGGGTTGCGTGGGAAAAGGAAGTCATCCCCAAAGCCTGGCGAAGAGCGGGGCGAGGCCCGATCCCAAAAGAAAAAAATTATTCCACCATCGCACAGTTTCGGCAAATAAACCTTCTTAATAAACCTTTCATAGCAAAAGGATTTGAGTATAGGAGCAGGGAGGTTCTACTGCAGTTGTACAGGGTCTTGGTGAGACCACACCTGGAGTATTGCGTACAGTTTTGGTCTCCAAATCTGAGGAAGGACATTATTGCCATAGAGGGAGTGCAGAGAAGGTTCACCAGACTGATTCCTGGGATGTCAGGACTTTCATATGAAGAAAGACTGGATAGACTCGGCTTGTACTCGCTAGAATTTAGAAGATTGAGGGGGGATCTTATAGAAACTTACAAAATTCTTAAGGGGTTGGACAGGTTAGATGCAGGAAGATTGTTCCCGATGTTGGGGAAGTCCAGGACAAGGAGTCACAGCTTAAGGATAAGGGGGAAATCTTTTAGGACCGAGATGAGGAAAACTTTTTTCACACAGAGTGTGGTGAATCTGTGGAACTCTCTGCCACAGAAGGTAGTTGAGGCCAGTTCATTGGCTATATTTAAGAGGGAGTTAGATGTGGCCCTTGTGGCTAAAGGGATCAGGGGGTATGGAGAGAAGGCAGGTACGGGATACTGAGTTGGATGATCAGCCATGATCATATTGAATGGCGGTGCAGGCTCGAAGGGACAAATGGCCTACTCCTGCACCTGTTGTCTATGTTTCTATGTTTCTATGTTAACATAGAGGGCAAGATCTTTTTCAGTGTGGTGGCGAAAAGATTTAAAGTATCTGAAACAAAACCATTTCACTGATACATCAATCCAAAAGGCTGGCATAGCAGGCTTCTCGGGATGCCTTGAACATACCAGCATCATATGGCATCAAATCCAGACTGATGAGAAAGAACGAAAGAATCTGCATGTCTTGTTCCTCGATCTGGCCAACACCTATGGATCAGTTCCTCATTCACTACTGTAGACTGCTTCTGAATTCTTTCAGGTACTTGCAATAATAACAAATCTGGTAAAAAACTACTTCCAGGATCTGCAATTTTGTCTCACAACATCAGACTTCACCACAGCGTGGCAAGCACTGGAAGTAGGCATCATGGCGGGGTGCACCATCTCCCCATTGACCTTCACTATGGCAATGGAACTCATTATCAGAGCATCAAAATAGGTTGTGGGAGGAAAACGGCTACAGTGTGGTCAGCGATTGCCACCGATACGAGCCTTTATGGACGATATAACAACACTAACAACAACTATCCCTTGCACCAAGAGACTTCTGGAAAAACTTCATCAAAACATCACATGGGCAAGGATGAAGATTAAACCCAGCAAGTACAGAAGCATCTCCATTGTCAAAGGTCAAGTCAAGGATCAAAGATATCATATTGACGGAATACCTGTTCCAACTGTTTCAGAAATGCCAGTGAAGAGTTTGGGCCGATGGTATGATGCAAAGCTCAAGGACACCGAGCAGTTTGAACAACTGAAAAAGGATACCATCATGCACATAGCTCCCATCAACAAGACCTTGCTACCAGGAAACCTCAAGCTGTGGTGCTTCCAATTTGGCATACTACCAAGAATCATGTGGCCTTTAACTATGTATGAAATCCCCATCAACAAAGTGGAAGAGCTGGAAAGAATGATCAGCACACATGTGAAACAGTGGCTTGGACTTCCACGATGCTTAAGTGTTGTCGGACTGTACGGGAGTGGCAAATTGGAATTACCCATTGCAGGACTTGTGGAAGAGTTCAAATGCACTAAAGCAAGGTTGGTCATGACCCTCACTGAATCTGAAGATACTGTTATTCGAACAGCGGCCCCAGTGTGGCAACGGGGAGGAAGTGGGCCCCATCTGAAGCCGCTCAGAGTGCTAAGTCTGCTCTTCATTTCCGGGATGTGGTTGGTCAAGACCAACACGGGAGAGCTGGGCTCGGGCTCGTCCCAAAAGCTCCTCAATGGCACAAGGCAACATCAGTGCAGAAGAGACGGCTCATGGTGGAGGAGGTGAGAAGACGGGAGGAGGCAGAGCGACACGCCAAGGCCGTCTCAATGGCCAAGCAGGGCCAATGGACTAACTGGAAGAGCCTGGAAAAGAGGAAACTCAGCTGGCGTAACATCTGGCAAATGGAAGGATCTCGGCTCAGTTTTGTCATCAGAGCCACTTATGTTCTACCCTCACCCCAGAACCTGAAGCAGTGGTTCGGAGAAGACCCCACTTGCTCCCTTTGCCAAGCACCTGCATCACTAAGGCACATTTTAACAGGATGCACTATGAGCCTCGGCCAAGGGCATTACACTTGGCGGCATAACCAAGTTCTCAAACAGCTGTCATCAATCCTTGAACAGAGGGGAACGATCACAAATGCTTCCCCACCAACATCGGCAGGAAATGTCCACTTCACAACATTTGTACCAGCAGGCCAACCTCCAGAGCACCAGATAACATCAATGGATGCAAGCATTCTGCAGCCTGCTTGGGATTGGAAAATGGAAGTGGACTTAGAAAAATGGCTTGTGTTTCCCCCAGACATTGTGGCTACAACACTTCGGCCAGACATGGTCCTGTGGTCCACAACAGCCAAGTTGGCATACGTTGTGGAATTGACAGTTCCATGGGAAGATGGTGTTGAAGAAGCTTATGAGAGGAAAAAGACAGTACTCTGAATTGGCAACTGAAGCTTCCCATAATGGCTGGAAGACCAAGATTTTCCCCGTCGAAGTGGGATGCAGGGGATTTGTTGCTACATCTATGACCTGGCTATTAAAGAAAATGGGGGTGAGGGGTCGCTCCCTCCAACAAGCAATCAAATCATTATCAAATTCTGCAGAAAAAAAGCAGCAATTGGATTTGGATCAAAAGGAGAGACAACAATTGGGCTGCAAGATGAAGACAGGAGGGTACGGAATTGAGGGGGGTGTAACTGGGATGCCAGGTATCACCGTTGAGCCCTCTGGAGATGTTAGAAACATAGAAACATAGACAATAGGTGCAGGAGTAGGCCATTCGGCCCTTTGAGCCTGCACCGCCATTCAATATGATCATGGCTGATCATCCAACTCAGTATCCTGTACCTGCCTTCTCTCCATACCCCCTGATACCTTAAGCCACAAGGGCCACATCTAACTCCCTCTTAAATATAGCCAATGAACTGTCCACAAATACCTTCTGTGGCAGAGAATTCCAGAGATTCACCACTCTCTGTGTGAAAAATGTTTTTCTCATCTCGGTCCTAAAAGATTTCCCCCTTATCCTTAAACTGTGACTCCTTGTTCTGGACTTCCCCAACATCGGGAACAATCTTCCTGCATCTAGCCTGTCCAACCCCTTAAGAATTTTGTATGTTTCTATAAGATCCCCCTCAATCTTCTAAATTATAGCGAGTACAAGCCAAGTCTATCCAGTCTTTCTTCATATGAAAGTCCTGCATCCCAAGAATCAGTCTGGTGAACCTTCTCTGTACTCCCTCTATGGCAAGAATGTCTTTCCTCAGATTAGGAGACCAAAACTGTACGCAATACTCCAGGTGTGGTCTCACCAAGACCCTGTACAACTGCAGTAGAACCTCCCTGCTCCTATACTCAAATACTTTAGTTATGAATGCTAACATACCATTCGCTTTCTTCACTGCCTGCTGCACCTGCATGCCCACTTTCAATGACTGGTGTACCATGACACCCAGGTCTCGTTGCATCTCCCCTTTTCCTAATCGGCCACCATTCAGATAATAGTCTACTTTCCTGTTTTTGCCACCAAAGTGGATAACCTCACATTTATCCACATTATACAATTCCAAAGCATATTATTTTGTGTTAGATTGTAGTTTAAATAATTTTCATTCACAACCGCATAAGGCCATTAAATTAATTATCTTCCTTGAGTGATGTGATGCAAGAATAGTCCATGATTTGCCCTAAAAGATAATACATTTTCATAAAGTTTACAGTAAAATCTGGAATAACCCAACTGCACCTTTTTATGGTCTGTTAAAAAGCTTTTAACATGTACTTCCTAATTCTTTTCCAGAGAACCCTACTCACTTTCACACATGGAGATGGCTGTCTCTGTCGAACAGAAACAGCTGTGGATGAAGAGAGAGAGAGAGGCTCAGAGACATGGGTCTGTAATAAAGTTTATCTTTTGATGTAGATTCTTATTTGTATGTTAATTGTGTTTTTTCCCTGTTTGAGATTGTTTTCGTTTTATTTGCAAACTCCCACATTTTGTAGTGGGTGATAGTTAAACACCTTAAGAATCCATTTGATTCTCACCGTTTGTTCATTTTAATATAATTCCATAGCATCATGACTTTAATGTACTATTTCCTTCATCATGAAACACCAAATAGAGGATGCGATCTACTCACATCTTACATCTCACAATCATTTGCTGTGCCTTTTTAAATGTAAAATAATTTAACCTCAGAAAATAAGACAAACCGCACTGTGAATGTGAAAGTCTTTATTCATCTTGTTCAATAAATAAAGGCCATTTTTACACATCTTGATAAATGGAGCACCACAGCAAACAACGGTGCTTTGCAATAGGGCTTACCGTACATGTCAATTAGCAAATGAAACACAAAGATTTTCATCCAGTATTTCTTATCATTCAGCTGACAAATGAAGCACCAGCCTACATTCTGACAATAAAACAGACAATGCAATGAATTCAAGGGCTATGTTTGCAGATCTACCTACACTAATCAGACCAGCAGATGCATGATAAATACTACTTTATGAACAGACATCTGCAATGAAATTCTTGACACAAAAATGAAAATAAAAATCCACACTTAAACTGAAATCAAACAAATTCAGCAGGATTTAAAGTAAACATAACATTCACTGATCTTGTCTGCATGTGGGTTCTCCTCATGCACTGGTGTACCTGTTGTCTGCTGTCCCTCAAATGACTTAGTTCTGCCATGGCACACTGCCCAGTGCTGAGTTATAGTATGAGCAGAGATGGTCTCTCTGCTCTTTTGCAATCTTAGTCCCCGTGTTACCTGGAAAACGCTGCAGTGATACCAAAGTCACGTCGCATACACCATTCCTCCACACACCTGGTGTTATGCTCCCTGTTTGAATGTCCACCAAGTCACTGTCCTGCATGGCTACTTGTGTTATGGACTTGGACCCCAAGATCCCTCTGTACATCTACAATGTTATGGCCATTGCCTACCTCACTGTCCGTGACCTCAGCTATATCATCATCGTCAAAAAAGGAGGTTGAAGGACACATCAGAACCATCCACACTGATGAGTTAAAAGATGAACCGATTTTTGTCCCCGCTGACATCCCACCAATCTCACCCCCACAACATCAATTTGACACCAGCCCTCCCAAGCTGAGTGAGGTAAAAGATGTAGTGAGGAAGGCAAGAACGGCCTCTGCACCAGGCCCTAATGGTGTTCCGTATTGTGTCTACAAGAATGCCCCAGATATTCTGAAATTCCTCTGGAGGAACATGAGGGTTGCGTGGGAAAAGGAAGTCATCCCCAAAGCCTGGCGAAGAGCGGGGCGAGGCCCGATCCCAAAAGAAAAACATTCTTCCACCATCGCACAGTTTCGGCAAATAAACCTTCTTAACATAGAGGGCAAGATCTTTTTCAGTGTGGTGGCTAAAAGACTTAAAGTATCTGAAACAAAACCATTTCACTGATACGTCAATCCAAAAGGCTGGCATAGCAGGCTTCTCGGGATGCCTTGAACATACCAGCATCATAAGGCATCAAATCCAGACTGCCAAGAAAGAACGAAAGAATCTGCATGTCTTGTTCCACGATCTGGCCAACACCTATGGATCAGTTCCTCATTCACTACTGTAGACTGCTTCTGAATTCTTTCAGGTGCCTGCAATAATAACAAATCTGGTAAAAAAACTACTTCCAGGATCTGCAATTTTATCTCACAACATCAGACTTCACCACAGCGTGGCAAGCACTGGAAGTAGGCATCATGGCGGGGTGCACCATCTCCCCATTGACCTACACTATGGCAATGGAACTCATTATCAGAGCATCAAAATGGGTTGTGGGTGGAAAACGGCTACAGTGTGGTCAGCGATTGCCACCGGTACGAGCCTTTATGGATGATATAACAACACTAACAACAACTATCCCCTGCACCAAGAGACTTCTGGATAAACTTCATCAAAACATCACATGGGCAAGGATGAAGATTAAACCCCGCAAGTGCAGAAGCATCTCCATTGTCAAAGGTCAAGTCAAGGATCAAAGATATCATATTGACGGAATACCTGTTCCAACTGTTTCAGAAATGCCAGTGAAGAGTTTGGGCCGATGGTATGATGCAAAGCTCAAGGACACCGAGCAGTTTGAACAACTGAAAAAGGATACCATCATGCACATAGCTCGCATCAACAAGACCTTGCTACCAGGATAACTCAAGCTGTGGTGCTTCCAATTTGGCATTCTACCAAGAATCATGTGGCCTTTAACTATGTATGAAATCCCCATCAACAAAGTGGAAAAGCTGGAAAGAATGCTCAGCACACATGTGAAACAGTGGCTTGGACTTCCACGATGCTTAAGTGCTGTCGGACTGTACGGGAGTGGCAAATTGGAATTACCCATTGCAGGACTTGTGGAAGAGTTCAAATGCACTAAAGCAAGGTTGGTCATGACCCTCACTAAATCTGAAGATACTGTTATTCGAACAGCGGCCCCCAGTGTGGCAACGGGGAGGAAGTGGGCCTCATCTGAAGCCGCTCCGAGTGCTAAATCTGCTCTTCATTTCCGGGATGTGGTTGGTCAAGACCAACACGGGAGAGCCGGGCTCGGGCTCGTCCCAAAAGCTCCTCAATGGCACAAGGCAACATCAGTGCAGAAGAGACGGCTTGTGGTGGAGGAGGTGAGAAGACGGGAGGAGGCAGAGCGACACGCCAAGGCCGTCTCAATGGCCAAGCAGGGCCAATGGACTAACTGGAAGAGCCTGGAAAAGAGGAAACTCAGCTGGCATGACATCTGGCAAATGGAAGGATCTCGGCTCAGTTTTGTCATCAGAGCGACTTATGTTCTACCCTCATCCCAGAACTGAAGCAGTGGTTCAGAGAAGACCCCACTTGCTCCCTTTGCCAAGCACCTGCATCACTAAGGCACATTTTAACAGGATGCACTATGAGCCTCGGCCAAGGGCGTTACTTGGCGGCATAACCAAGTTCTCAAACAGCTGGCATCAATCCTTGAACAGAGGCGAACGATCACAAATGCTTCCCCACCAACATCGGTAGGAAATGTCCACTTCACAACATTTGTACCAGCAGGCCAACCTCCAGAGCACCAGATAACATCAATGGATGCAAGCATTCTGCAGCCTGCTTGGGATTGGAAAATGGAAGTGGACTTAGAAAAAAGGCTTGTGTTTCCCCCAGACATTGTGGCTACAACACTTCGGCCAGACATGGTCCTTTGGTCCACAACAGTCAAGTTGGCATACGTTGTGGAATTGACAGTTCCATGGGAAGATGGTGTTGAAGAAGCTTATGAGAGGAAAAAGACCTAGTACTCTGAACTGGCAACTGAAGCTTCCCAGAATGGCTGGAAGACCAAGATTTTCCCTGTCGAAGTGGGATGCAGGGGATTTGTTGCTACATCTATGACCAGGCTATTAAAGAAAATGGGGGTGAGGGGTCGCTCCCTCCAACAAGCAATCAAATCATTATCAAATTCTGCAGAAAAAATCAGCAATTGGATTTGGATCAAAAGGAGAGACAACAATTGGGCTGCAAGATGAAGACAGGGGGGTACGGAATAGAGGGGGTGTAACTGGGACGCCAGGTATCACCGTTGAGCCCTCTGGAGATGTTAGAAACATAGAAACATAGAAACATAGACAATAGGTGCAGGAGTAGGCCATTGGGCCCTTCGAGCCTGCATCGCCATTCAATATGATCATGGCTGATCATCCAACTCAGTATCCTGTACCTGCCTTCTCTCCATACCCCCTGATACCTTTAGCCACAAGGGCCACATCTAACTCCCTCTTAAATATAGCCAATGAACTAGCCTCAAATACCTTCTGTGGCAGAGAATTCCAGAGATTCACCACTCTCTGTCTGAAAAATGTTTTTCTCATCTCGGTCCTAAAAGATTTCCCCCTTATCCTTAAACTGTGACTCCTTGTTCTGGACTTCCCCAACATCGGGAACAATCTTCCTGCATCTAGCCTGTCCAAACCATTAAGAATTTTGTAAGTTTCTATAAGATCCCCCCTCAATCTTCTAAATTATAGCGAGTACAAGCCAAGTCTATCCAGTCTTTCTTCATATGAAAGTCCTGCCATCCCAAGAATCAGTCTGGTGAACCTTCTCTGTACTCCCTCTATGGCAAGAATGTCTTTCCTCAGATTAGCAGACCAAAACTGTACGCAATACTCCAGGTGTGGTCTCACCAAGACCCTGTGCAACTGTAGTAGAACCTCCCTGCTCCTATACTCAAATACTTTTGCTATGAATGCTAACATACCATTCGATTTCTTCACTGCCTGCTGCACCTGCATGCCTACTTTCAATGACTGGTGTACCATGACACCCAGGTCTCGTTGCATCTCCCCTTTTCCTAATCGGCCACCATTCAGATAATAGTCTACTTTCCCGTTTTTGCCACCAAAGTGGATAACCTCACATTTATCCACAT
The DNA here is from genome assembly GCA_038087875.1 of Malacoraja senta. Classification (NCBI taxonomy): domain Eukaryota; kingdom Metazoa; phylum Chordata; class Chondrichthyes; order Rajiformes; family Rajidae; genus Malacoraja; species Malacoraja senta. The sequence goes on along the minus strand of JAXLNO010002090.1, from coordinate 32,537 downwards.
TATACAATTCAAAGCATATTATTTTGTGTTAGATTGTAGTTTAAATAATTTTCATTCACAACCGCATAAGGCCATTAAACTAATTATCTTCCTTGAGTGATGTGATGCAAGAATAGTCCATGATTTGCCCGAAAAGATAATACATTTTCATAAAGTTTACAGTAAAATCTGGAATAACCCAACTGCACCTTTTTATGGTCTGCTAAAAAGCTTTTAACATGTACTTCCTAATTCTTTTCCAGAGAACCCTACTCACTTTCACATATGGAGATGGCTGTCTCCGTCGAACAGAAACAGCTGTGGATGAAGGGAGAGAGAGAGGCTCAGAGACATGGGTCTGTAATAAAGTTTATCTTTTGATGTAGATTCTTATTTGTATGTTAATGGTGTTTGTTCCCTGAGATTGTTTTCGTTTTTGTTTGCTTACTCCCACATTTTGTAGTGGGTGATAGTTAAACACCTTAAGAATCCATTTGATTCTCACCGTTTGTACATTTTAATATAATTCCATAGTATCATGACTTTAATGTACTATTTCCTTCATCATGAAACACCAAATAGAGGATGCGATCTACTCACATCTTACATCTCACAATCATTTGCTGTGCCTTTTAAATGTAAAATAATTTAACCTCAGAAAATAAGACAAACCGCACTGTGAATGTGAAACAGTCTTTATTCATCTTGTTCAATAAATAAAGGCCATTTTTACACATCTTGATAAATGGAGCACCACAGCAAACAACGGTGGTTTGCAATAGGGCTTACCGTACATGTCAATTAGCAAATGAAACACAAAGAAATTTTTCCAGTATTTCTTATCATTCAGCTGACAAATGAAGCACCAGCCTACATTCTGACAATAAAACAGACAATGCAATGAATTCAAGGGCTATGTTTGCAGATCTACCTACACTAATCAGACCAGCAGATGCATGATAAATACTACTTTATGAACAGACATCTGCAATGAAATTCTTGACACAAAAATGAAAATAAAAATCCACACTTAAACTGAAATCAAACAAATTCAGCAGGATTTAAAGTAAACATAACATTCACTGATCTTGTCTGCATGTGGGTTCTCCTCATGCACTGGTGTACCTGTTGTCTGCTGTCCCTCAAATGACTTAGTTCTGCCATGGCACACTGCCCAGTGCTGAGTTATAGTATGAGCAGAGATGGTCTCTCTGCTCTTTTGTAATCTTGGTCCCCGTGTTACCTGGAAAACGCTGCAGTGACACCAAAGTCACGTCGCATACACCACTCCTCCACACACCTGGTGTTATGCTCCCTGTTTGAATGTCCACCAAGTCACTGTCCTGCATGCCTACTTGTGTTATGGACTTGGACCCCAAGATCCCTCTGTACATCTACACTGTTATGGCCATTGCCTACCTCACTGTCCGTGACCCCAGCAATATCATCATCGTCAAAAAAGGAGGTTGGAGGACACATCAGAACCATCCACACTGATGAGTTAAAAGATGAACCGATTTTTGTCCCCACTGACATCCCACCAATCTCACCCCCACAACATCAATTTGACACCAGCCCTCCCAAGCTGAGTGAGGTAAAAGATGTAGTGAGGAAGGCAAGAACGGCCTCTGCACCAGGCCCTAATGGTGTTCCGTATTGTGTCTACAAGAATGCCCCAGATATTCTGAAATTCCTCTGGAGGAACATGAGGGTTGCGTGGGAAAAGGAAGTCATCCCCAAAGCCTGGCGAAGAGCGGGGCGAGGCCCGATCCCAAAAGAAAAAAATTATTCCACCATCGCACATTTTCGGCAAATAAACCTTCTTAATAAACCTTTCATAGCAAAAGGATTTGAGTATAGGAGCAGGGAGGTTCTACTGCAGTTGTCCAGGGTCTTGGTGAGACCACACCTGGAATATTGCGTGCAGTTTTGGTCTCCAAATCTGAGGAAAGACATTCTTGCCATAGAGGGAGTGCAGAGAAGGTTCACCAGACTGATTGCTGGGATGTCAGGACTTTCATATGAAGAAAGACTGGATAGACTCGGCTTGTACTCGCTAGAATTTAGAAGATTGAGGGGGGATCTTATAGAAACTTACAAAATTCTTACGGGGTTGAACAGGTTAGATGCAGGAAGATTGTTCCCGATGTTGGGGAAGTCCAAGAGAAGGGGTCACAGCTTAAGGATAAGGAGGAAATCTTTTAGGACCGAGATGAGAAAAACTTTTGTCACACAGAGGGTGGTGAATCTGTGGAACTCTCTGCCACAGAAGGTAGTTGAGGCCAGTTCATTGGCAATATTTAAGAGGGAGTTAGATGTGGCCCTTGTGGCTAAAGGGATCAGGGGGTATAGAGAGAAGGCAGGTACAGGATACTGAGTTGGTTGATCAGCCATGATCATATTGAATGGCAGTGCAGGCTCGAAGGGCCGAATGGCCTACTCCTGTACCTATTTTCTATGTTTCTATGTTTCTTTGTTAACATAGAGGGCAAGATCTTTGTCAGTGTGGTGGCGAAAAGACTTAAAGTATCTGAAACAAAACCATTTCACTTATACGTCAATCCAAAAGGCTGGCATAGCAGGCTTCTCGGGATGCCTTGAACATACCAGCATCATAGGGCATCAAATCCAGACTGATAAGAAAGAACGAAAGAATCTGCATGTCTTGTTCCACGATCTGGCCAACACCTATGGATCAGTTCCTCATTCGCTACTGTAGACTGCTTCTGAATTCTTTCAGGTACTTGCAATAATAACAAATCTGGTAAAAAACTACTTCCAGGACATGCAATTTTGTCTCACAACATCAGACTTCACCACAGCGTGGCAAGCACTGGAAGTAGGCATCATAGCGGGGTGCACCATCTCCCCATTGACCTTCACTATGGCAATGGAACTCATTATCAGAGCATCAAAATGGGTTGTGGGAGGAAAACGGCTACAGTGTGGTCAGCGATTGCCACCGGTACGAGCCTTTATGGACGATATAACAACACTAACAACAACTATACCCTGCACCAAGAGACTTCTGGAAAAACGTCATCAAAACATCACATGGGCAAGGATGAAGATTAAACCCAGCAAGTGCAGAAGCATCTCCATTGTCAAAGGTCAAGTCAAGGATCAAAGATATCATATTGACGGAATACCAGTTCCAACTGTTTCAGAAATGCCAGTGAAGAGTTTGGGCCGATGGTATGATGCAAAGCTCAAGGACACCGAGCAGTTTGAACAACTGAAAAAGGATACCATCAGGCACATAGCTCCCATCAACATGACCTTGCTATCTGGAAACCTCAAGCTGTGGTGCTTCCAATTTGGCATACTACCAAGAATCATGTGGCCTTTAACTATGTATGAAATCCCCATCAACAAAGTGGAAAGCTGGAAAGAATGCTCAGCACACATGTGAAACAGTGGCTTGGACTTCCACGATGCTTAAGTGCTGTCGGACTGGATGGGAGAGGCAAATTGGAATTACCCATTGCAGGACTTGTGGAAGAGTTCAAATGCACTAAAGCAAGGTTGGTCATGACCTTCACTGAATCTGAAGATACTGTTATTTGAACAGCGGCCCCCAGTGTGGCAACGGGGAGGAAGTGGGCCCCATCTGAAGCCGTTCAGAGTGCTAAGTCTGCTCTTCATTTCCGGGATGTGGTTGGTCAAGACCAACACGGGAGAGCCGGGCTCGGGCTCGTCCCAAAAGCTCCTCAATGACACAAGGCAACATCAGTGCAGAAGAGACGGCTCGTGGTTTAGGAGGTGAGAAGACGGGAGGAGGAAGAGCGACACGCCCAGGCTGTCTCAATGGCCAAGCAGGGCCAATGGACTAACTGGAAGAGCCTGGAAAAGAGGAAACTCAGCTGGCGTGACATCTGGGAAATGGAAGGATCTCAGCTCAGTTTTGTCATCAGAGCCACTTATGTTCTACCCTCACCCCAGAACCTGAAGCAGTGGTTCAGAGAAGACCCCACTTGCTCCCTTTGCCAAGCACCTGCATCACTAAGGCACATTTTAACAGGATGCACTATGAGCCTCGGCCAAGGGCGTTACACTTGGCGGCATAACCAAGTTCTCAAACAGCTGTCATCAATCTTTGAACAGAGGCGAACGATCACAAATGCTTCCCCACCAACATCGGCAGGAAATGTCCACTTCACAACATTTGTACCAGCAGGCCAACCTCCAGAGCACCAGATAACATCAATGGATGCAAGCATTCTGCAGCCTGCTTGGGATTGGAAAATGGAAGTGGACTTAGAAAAAAGGCTTGTGTTTCCCCCAGACATTGTGGCTACAACACTTCGCCCAGACATGGTCCTGTGGTCCACAACAGCCAAGTTGGCATACGTTGTGGAATTGACAGTTCCATGGGAAGATGGTGTTGAAGAAGCTTTTTTTTTTTTTTTTTTAATTTTTATTTATTAGAAGTACATTACATTACAACCACATACATTAATACTCGTCATTTATATCTTCTTACAATTAATGTACTCCCTTTATTTATTTTTTTACACTAGAGAAAGGAAAGATTGAAAGAGAGAAGAAAGTGAAGGAAAAAGTGCAAGTGTAGAAAAGTGTAGAAAATGTAACAACAAAAAAGGACGAAGACCCTATAAGAGCGAAATTAAAAACAAAAAGAAAAAGAGTTAAGAAATAAGCCCTAAGAAAAGAAAAGAGAAAGAGAAAAAAAGAGAAACAAATGTTTTTTTTTTTGAGCATCACGTAAATAGGACATACCAACTCTTCAACTATCATCCCCCCTTACCCGACCTCAATTTTTTATTTTTTTAAAGTACTTTTGCACCCTATGTTTGTAATAATTCTATAAATGCAGACCACGTCAGGTGGAAGTGATCTGGTTTACCTGCTAGGAGGAGTCTTATCTCTTCAAGGTGTAATGTTTCAAACATATTTGAAATCCACATATTTATAGTTGGTATTGGAGCCTTCTTCCAAAATTTTAGAATTAGCTTTTTTCCAGTTATTAACCCATAATCCATTAATTTCTTTTGAAACACATTTAGTTCTGGATCATCTTCCGTTATTCCGAAGATAATCCATTCTGCTTTGGGTATCAGTCTTGTTTTAAATAACTTTGTAAAGATTTCAAAAATTTCATTCCAAAATTTTTGAATTTTTGTACAGAAGACAAATGAGTGCGCTATAGTTGCTTCTTGGGATTGACATTTATCACAAATAGATGATACGTTTGGGAAAATTTTATGAATTTTAGTTTTCGAATAATATAATCTATGTAAAATTTTAAATTGTATTAAAGTGTGTCTTACATTAATCGAGCATTTATGCACTTTTAATAAGTATTCATTCCAACTTTCCTTTGAAATTTTAATAGCAAACTCTTGTTCCCAGTCTCTTCTGATACCCTCCGTAGATGGTATTTGTGCATTTAAGATAATATTGTACAAATATGATATTAAGTTTGCTGATTCCGCTTTTATCTGCATTGCCTCGTCCAGTACATCTGCTGGGTTATTATGATGATCTTTTATATATTTTTTCAAATAGTCGCATATTTGAAAGTATTTAAAATATTGATTATTTCCGAGTTTATATTTTATTTGTAATTGTTGAAATGAAAGTAATTTTCCAGTTTCATACAAGTCACCAAGCGTTTTAATTCCTAGTCTATCCCATTGTGTATAAGCTTTATCTATAATAGAAGGACTAAACGAAGGGTTATTGACTATAGGTAATAAAAGTGATAAGTTTCTTAATTTTAAATTTTGTTTTATTTGTTTCCAAATACGGATTGTACTATGAATAATTGGGTTCTTATTATAGTTTATGTTATTCAGTTTCATTGGAGAGAGGAGGATCGCTCCAATGTTTCTAGAGGAGCAATCCTCTTTCTCCATTACAATCCAGTCTACTTGCTGGGCGGAGTTATCCATCAGTTGAATCATGTTTTTAATATTTACTGACCAATAATAATACATAAAATTAGGTAGTGCTAGACCCCCCAATACTTTAGATTTATTCAGATGGGTTTTTTGTATTCTATGTGATTTATAGTCCCATATAAAATTAGTGATATCTGAGTCGAGTTTTTTAAAAAACTTCTTAGGTAAGTATATAGGAATTGATTGAAATAGGTATAACATTTGTGGTAAAAAGATCATTTTTATTGCGTTTATTCGGCCTATTAAAGACATCGGGAGCGTTTTCCAGAATTTAATTAATGTATTTAGTTTATTAAGTAGGGGGTCAAAATTTGCCCTGAACATACCTTGATATGCTCTGGTAATTTAGATTCCCAAATATTTAAATTTTTCTGTAGCTATTTTAAAAGGGAATTTTAAAAGATGTGTTGAATCTTTCGGTTTTATTGACATAATTTCACTTTTATTCCAATTTATTCTATATCCAGAAAAAGATCCGAAGTCTTCAATTAAATTTAATATATTTGGTATAGTGATTTGAGGTTTTGTAATATACAATAATATATCATCCGCGTATAAAGATATTTTATTATATGAGTCTTTAGTATTATATCCATGAATATCAGGGTGTATTCTAATTTTTTCTGCTAGCGGTTCAATAATGAGAGCAAACAGCTGTGGTGATAATGAGCATCCTTGTCTATTTCCCCTTGATAGTTGAAATTTCGAGGATAATATATTATTAGTAAGTATTCTAGCTGTAGGTTTGTTATATAGTAACTTAATCCATAAAATAAAATTCTCTCCCAGTTGAAATTTTTGTAATACTTTATCCATATAATTCCATTCTACTTGATCAAATGCTTTTTCAGCATCCAGCGAAATAATTGATAATTCTTGATCTTCAGATTTGTGTGAGTGCATTATGTTGAGTAGACGTCTCATATTATTAGAAGAGTATCTCTTAGGGATAAACCCTGTCTGATCTGGGTTTATTAATTTACTAATGTATTTACTTAATCTTCTGGCTAATGTTTTCGCTAATATTTTTTGATCTGTGTTTAACAATGCTATAGCTCTATATGAGCCAGGTTCTTCTAAATCCTTATTTTTCTTAGGTATTAATGTAATCGTTGATTCCGCTAATGTATCAGGTAGTATTCGTTTTTTAAAAGCGTATTGGTACATTTTTTGTAATCTTGGTATTATTTTATCATAAAAGCTTTTATAAAATTCATTAGTAAATCCATCAGGGCCTGGTGTTTTTCCATTTTTTAGTGAGTTTATTGTATCTTCTAATTCCTTAATTGAGATTTGTGCACCCAGTTCCTCTTGTTCCTTCAGCTCTAACTTTGGAAGATTACAGGTATCCAAGAACTTTGTGATATTATTGGAATCAATTATCGTTTTAGATGTATACAAATTCTCGTAAAATTGCGCAAATCTTTTATTAATATCCTTCGGTGTTGTTAATAATTCCCCTTTATCTGATTTGATCTTTGGTATAGTATGTTCCTTTTCTCGTTTTTTTAGCTGGCGAGCCAAAAGTTTATGCGGTTTATCCCCAAATTCAAAGTGCTCTTGTTTTGTAATTTGAAAAAGTCTTATAAGTTTGGCAGATAATAATTTATTTAATTTAAATTTTAAAATTATTATTTTATTATGTTTATCTATTGATGGATCTTTAGCATTATCTATATCCATTTGTCTAATAAGTTCTTCTAACTGTCTTTGTTCATTCTTATTCTTTTTATTTTGAAAAGCTTGATATGAAATTATAATACCCCTAATGTATGCTTTAAAAGATTCCCAAAGTAAAGTAGGCGATATATCTGAAGTATCATTTGTTTGAAAAAAGACCTCCATTTGTTCTTTTAAATATATACTCGCTTGTGGATCTTTTAAAATTTGAGAGTTAAATCTCCAGAATGAATTATTCTTAGACAATCCTTCCAGTTTTAAAAAGAAAGTTAGTGGAGAATGGTCTGAAATTGAATTTGTATGGTATATTGCATTAGATGTTTGGGGGATTAATTTTGTATCCAGCAGAAAGTAGTCTATACGTGAGTATGTCTTATGTACCATTGAGTAAAACGAATATTCCCTGCCAGTTGGATTCACAATTCTCCAAACATCTGCTATATTAGTGTTATTTATGTAGGTATTGAGGAGTTCCCCAGTTTTCGATTTCATATTCCCTCTCTGTTTTTGACTTGATTTATCTAAGTACGGATCTAAAACACAGTTAAAGTCTCCGCCTATTATAACATTTTGATAGTTTGACTCTGCAATTATATTGAAGATTTTATTGAAAAAGTGGGGGTTATCAAAGTTAGGGGCATATATATTTACCAAAGTAAGTGGAGTGTCATGAATTTCTCCATTAACTATTAGGTATCTCCCTTCTATATCTGTTATAATATTCTTTGCTTTAAATGGTATACCTTTTCTTATGATAATTGACGTGCCTCTAGATTTTGAAGTGAATGAAGAATGGTATGTTTGACCTATCCATTTCGCCCTCAGCCTAACTTGGTCCTGAGGTTTTAGGTGTGTTTCTTGTAGGAAGGTAATGTCAGAATTATACATTTTTAGCTGAGCTAATATCTTACCCCTTTTGATAGGTTCGTTAATACCTCTTATATTCCAACTACAAAATGAGATTCCTCCTAGGTTCTTTTGTGTGGTGTCATGCATTTTGAATAATTATAGTACCTTTGAATCTTGTGGTGCGTCCATATCCCAGGTCTTTAGGTATTGGGGGAGTTTTTGAATTATTAACTTTTGTTGGTATGTCCATATTATTCTTATCACTAAACACAAAACACAAACAAGTGATTTTATGTAATAAAAAAAAAACTAAAAAAGTGAGGCTACAGTGTCTATAGTCGGCACTGTAGCAAGTGTCCCACCTGTAGGTGGGAAAAAACCTTATTTTGACTTCCATTGCGTTGTTGCTCAACTCGCTCCGCTCTCTTAGTTAATCATAACATATTAAAATATTAAAACGAGGCCTCACATTCATATATATAATACAATTTTACCCTGATATTTCCTTATAACATATATATATATCAGAGTTTAATTATTAAACCAATATTTTTGATTTCAATAAGAATCAGCTGTTGGTTGAAGGGGTTAACGAGACGTGCTCCTGGACATAAGCCAGGAGCTCGTTTCTCATCCCCTCCTCCCGCTTATAGACAAGGTTACAATTTATTAAAAATTCATATTAGTATGTTAGTTCATTATTTTTTTGTTTTTTTTGTTAGTATTCTAATCTAACCTGCATAACTTTTAAAGTTGTTAATAGGATAAGTTCTTACAATTGGTTATAATATTTTAATCAATAAGCAATTATTTTCTAATTCATATCCAGCTATAAAGTTGTTTACACGTTTTGAACAGAAAATGTCCTTGCTTCAACATTCCGGAGATAACAGTGTAACTATCCCCAGACAAAACATAGCTGAGAATTATTCGGATCTGCCAAAGCTCCCTTTTATTTCTGTTTTTCAACAATCGTTTGGGCATATTTGAAAGCGTCTTCAGGCTTAACAAATGACTTTTCAAGACCATTAAAGGAAATACGCATTTTCGCGGGATAAAAAACCCCAAATCTGACCCCTTCTCTCCCTCTTAAAAGATCTTTAACCTTATCAAATTTGTTTCTTTTTTGCACAATTTCATGTAGGTAGTCCCTGAATATCTTAATAGTGTCCTTGTCCAGCCGTAATTGTACACCATATTTGATTTTACTCATAACGTATTCCAGTTCTGCAGTATCTCGAAATTTCACTATAATATGTCGTGGATAAGCTTTTGCCGCATCAGATCTTTTTCCAAATCTTGGGACACGATGAGCCACTTCGATTTTCGGTTCCTTGGAAAGATTCAACAGTTGTTTCAACAAGCCCATGGCAAATTCACGTACCTGTTCCCCTTCTGCCCCCTCTGAAACACCAAGAATTCTCAAATTCTGGCGTCTAGAGCGAGCTTCCAGGTCCAGGCATTTGAATGAGACTTTCTCTAATTGAGTCCCCATTTGTAGTGATGCTTGTTCGTTTTCTCGCCTCATTTGCTCATGTTCTTGCCTCAATTTCGCCATGTCTTCAACCAGTCGAGCCGTATTTTTCTCCAATTCCGTAATTGTGTGCATACTTGCAGCTACTGTTTCAAGTACAGCCGTGAACTTATCCGTAGTAATTACATCCATCTTATCCATTTTCTCTGATAGTCCATCTTTCACCTCATCAATTCGTTTATTCATAATGTCCAGTAAATCCGTCATATTCTTCTGGTTACCAGCATTTAAATCCTTCATCATCTTCTCCATTCCTTCCATCATTTTTACCGAATTTTCCTTCATTTCCTTCTTATCTTCCACCCTATTATCCGAGATCTCATCTTTCAAATTTTTCATTGATTTCTTCAAATCATCAAAGTCTTTCTTAGATCTTGTATCCATTTCTGCAGCCACTTCAGAGACTTCAGAGGTAACTTCTGTTTCGAACTTTTTCGACAGCTTATTCACAGCTCTCTGAGGGCTCACAGCTGGAGTCAATTTACTCATTTAAAGGGCTTCAAACCACCGTTTAAAACATCGCGTTTAACGATGACGTCATCAGCGCGGTAACCAGAAGCTCCGGTAAGGTTTTTAAAAACAATCCCGATTTTCGGACCCGTTTTACACGATAAATCGTGAAGTTTTTCGGGAGAGGAGCTGGGTGCACGTCTGTTAGTCTAACATGACGCCACCGGAAGTGTGTTGAAGAAGCTTATGAGAGGAAAAAGACTTAGTACTCTGAACTGGCAACTGAATCTTCCCAGGATGGCTGGAAGACCAAGATTTTACCTGTCGAATCGGGATGCAGGGGATTTGTTGCTACATCTATGACCAGGCTATTAAAGAAAATGGGGGTGAGGGGTCGCTCCCTCCAACAAGCAATTAAATCATTATCAAATTCTGCAGAAAAAATCAGCAATTGGATTTGGATCAAAAGGAGAGACAACAATTGGGCTGCAAGATGAAGACAGGAGTGTACGGAATTGAGGGGGTGTAACTGGGATGCCAGGTATCACCGTTGAGCCCTCTGGAGATGTTAGAAACATAGAAACATAGACAATAGGTGCAGTAGTAGGCCATTCAGCCCTTCGAGCCTGCACCGCCATTCAATATGATCATGGCTGATCATCCAACTCAGTATCCTGTACCTGCCTTCCCTCCATACCCCCTGATCCCTTTAGCCACAAGGGCCACATCTAACTCCCTCTTAAATATAGCCAATGAACTGGCCTCAAATACCTTCTGTGGCAGAGAATACCACAGATTCACCACTCTCTGTGTAAAAAATGTTTTTCTCAACTCGGTCCTAAAAGATTTCCCCCTTATCCTTAAACTGTGATCCCTTGTTCTGGACTTCCCCAACATCGGGAACAATCTTCCTGCATCTAGCCTGTCCAAACCCTTAAGAATTTTGTAAGTTTCTATAAGATCCCCCCTCAATCTTCTAAATTATAGCGAGTACAAGCCAAGTCTATCCAGTCTTTCTGCATATGAAAGTCCTGCCATCCCAAGAATCAGTCTGGTGAACCTTTTCTGTACTTCCTCTATGGCAAGAATGTCTTTCCTCAGATTAGCAGACCAAAACTGTACGCAATACTCCAGGTGTGGTCTCACCAAGACCTTGTACAACTACAGTAGAACCTCCCTGCTCCTATACTCAAATACCTTTGCTATGAATGCTAACATACCATTCGCTTTCTTCACTGCCTGCTGCACCTGCATGCCCACTTTCAATGACTGGTGTACCATGACACCCAGGTCTCGTTGCATCTCCCCTTTTCCTAATCGACCACCATTCAGATAATAGTCTACTTTCCTGTTTTTGCCACCAAAGTGGATAACCTCACATTTATCCACGTTATACAATTGAAAGCATATTATTTTGTGTTAGATTGTAGTTTAAATAATTTTCATTCACAACCGCATAAGGCCATTAAATTAGTTATCTTCCTTGAGTGATGTGATGCAAGAATAGTCCATGATTTGCCCTAAAAGATAATACATTTTCATAAAGGTTACAGTAAAATCTGGAATAACCCAACTACACCTTTTTATGGTCTGCTAAAAAGCTTTTAACATGTACTTCCTAATTCTTTTCCAGAGAACCCTACTCATTTTCACACATCTGCACCTGCTGTAACAGCCTTATCTGCATTGGCTTCTGGATATGGAGATGGCTGTCTCCGTGAAACGGAAACAACTTTGGATGAAGGGAGAGAGGCTCAGAGACTTGGGTCTGTAATAAAGTTTATCTTTTGATGTAGATTCTTATTTGTATGTTAATGGTGTTTGTTCCCTGTTTAAGATTGTTTTCGTTTTATTTGCAAACTCCCACATTTTGTAGTGGGTGATAGTTAAACACCTTAAGAATCCATTTGATTCTCACCGTTTGTTCATTTTAATATAATTCCATAGTATCATGACTTTAATGTACTATTTCCTTCATCATGAAACACCAAATAGAGGATGCGATCTACTCACATCTTACATCTCACAATCATTTGCTGTGCCTTTTAAATGTAAAATAATTTAACCTCAGAAAATAAGACAAACCGCACTGTGAATGTGAAACAGTCTTTATTCATCTTGTTCAATAAATAAAGGCCATTTTTACACATCTTGATAAATGGAGCACCACAGCAAACAACGGTGGTTTGCAATAGGGCTTACCGTACATGTCAATTAGCAAATGAAACAAAAATAAGTTTTTCCAGTATTTCTTATCATTCAGCTGACAAATGAAGCACCAGCCTACATTCTGACAATAAAACAGACAATGCCATGAATTCAAGGGCTATGTTTGCAGATCTACCTACACTAATCAGACCAGCAGATGCATGATAAATACTACTTCATGAACAGACATCTGCAATGAAATTATTTACACAAAAATGAAAATAAATATCCACACTTAAACTGAAATCAAACAAAGTTAGCAGGATTTAAAGTAAACATAACATTCACTGATCTTGTCTGCATGTGGGTTCTCCTCATGCACTGGTGTACCTGTTGTCTGCTGTCCCTCAAATGACTTAGTTCTGCCATGGCACACTGCCCAGTGCTGAGTTATAGTATGAGCAGAGATGGTCGCTCTGCTCTTTTGCACTCTCATGGGCCTGTCTCACTCAAACAAGTTAATAAGATGACCAGCCATGTACAAAGCCATGCTGGCTATCCCTAATTAGTCCATTTTCTTCCAAATGGGAGTAAATCCTATCTTGAAGAATCCTCTTCAATACCTTCCATACCACTGATGTGACACTCACGAGTCAGGATGAAGAGTACAAATTACAGCAGGAGATACAATCAGCATGTAAGAAAGGCCATGTTACAGGGAATTTCAATATGCAGGTAGACTGGGAAAATCAGGCTGGTACTGGATCCCAAGAGAAGGAATATGTAGTGTGACTGCGAGATGGCTTCTTAGAGCGGCTTGTGGTTGAGCCGACCAGGGAAAAGGCAATTCTGGATTCGGTGTTGTGCAAGAACTGGATTTGATATTGGAGCTTAAGGTAAAGGAACCCCTAGGAATTTGTGACATAATATGAAAAAATTCAACCTGCAGTTTGAGAAGATGAAATCAGATGTGACGGCATTACTGTAGAGTCAAGGTAACTGTAGAGGCATAAGTAAGGAGGTGGCTATTGTTGAGTACAAGGTGATCCCAGCAAGAATGATTGTGGAACAGCAATGGCAGAAGTTTCTGAGAATAATTTGGAAGATGCAGGATCTTTTCATCCCAAAGAGGAAGAAAGATTCTGAGGGAAGAATGAGGCGACTGTGGTTGACTAAAGGGGCTGTCCCACTTGGGCCACCTAATCCGCGATGGCAGTACAAATACAACTCCTGCTGTTTGCAGCAGGACCTTTGCTTCTGCAGCCTAAAGGCTGATGGGCAAGAACAAGGGTGAAGAGGAAGCACAAGAAGAGGTCTCAGTGGGTGAAGCCCCTCTTGCAAAGAAGATTCAGGCTTGGACAGTATGAGAACCTGATAAATGTGCTGCATGAGGAGGATTTGTCTGCTTTTAAAAACATCACAAGAATACCCCCTGACCTGTTTAATAACAAACATGGGCCCTCTGCTGAAAAAAAAGACACCTATATGAGAAAGCCACAGGAACCAGGCCTGCGCCTAGCCATCACCCTCCGCTGTGGGCCAAATGGATTCTTGGGGTGACAGCTCAGTCACTCAAGCCTGATGTGCTGGCAGCTCACTCACGGCTGGTGGGCAAGCAGTTGACTCACGGCTATTCCTTGAAATTCCACTTCAAGCCGGGTGCAAGGCCACCAAATTCAAATGCAGTTTCATGCCATTTCAAGCAGGGTGCAAGGCCACCAAATTCAAATGCAGTTTCATGCCATTTCAAGCAGGGTGCAAGGCCATCGGATTCAAGTTCAGTTACCTACCACTTCATTTCAAAGCAGTTACCACCACCAACAACCGTCTGCAGTGGGGCAATTTTGGATTTAGTGTTATGTAATGAACCGGATTTGATAAAGGACCTCGAGGTTAATGAGCCATTAGGAGGCAGTGACCATAACATGGTCAGGTTTAATCTACAATTGGGGAGGGAGAAGAGTAGATCGGAGGTGTCAGTGTTGCAGTTGAATAAAGGGGACTATGGGGCCATGAGGGAGGAGCTGGCCAAAGTTGACTGGAAAGATACACTAGCAGGGATGACAGTGGAACAAAAATGGCAGGTGTTTCTAGGAATAATACAGAAAGTGCAGGATCAGTTCATTCCTAGGAGGATGAAAGATTCCAAGGGGAGAAAGGGAAGACCATGGCTGACAAGGGACGTCAGGGACAGTATAAAAATTAAAGCGAAGAAGTACAACACAGCAAAGATGAGCGGGAAGCAAGAGGATTGGGGAATGTTTAAAGAACAACAGAAGATAACCAAAAAGACAATATGGGGAGAAAAGATGAGGTACGAAGGTAAGCTAGCCAAGAATATAAAGCAGGATAGTTAAAGCTTCTTTAGGTATGTGAAGAGGAAAAAATTAGTTAAGACCAAAGTTGGACACTTGAAGACTGAAAAAGGTGAATTTATTATGGGGAACAAGGAAATGACAGATGAGTTGAACAGGTACTTTGGATCTGTCTTCACTAAGGAGGACACAAACAATCTTCCTGATATAGTAGTGGCCAGAGGATCTGGGGTGACGGAGGAACTGAAGGAAATCCACATTAGGCAGGAAATGGTGTTGGATAGACTGATGGGACTGAAGGTTGATAAATCCCCAGGGCCTGATGGTCTGCATCCCAGGGTACTTAAGGAAGTGGCTCTAGAAATCGTGGATGCATTGGTGGTAATTTTCCAATGTTCTATAGATTCAGGATCAGTTCCTGTGGATTGGAGGGTAGCTAATGTTATCCCGCTTTTTAAGAAAGGCGGGGGAGAGAAAACAGGGAATTATAGACCAGTTAGCCTGACATCGGTGGTGGGGAAGATGCTGGAGTCAATTATGAAAGATGAAATAGCCGCACATTTGGATAGCAGTAACAGGATCGGTCCGAGTCAGCATGGATTTACGAAGGGGAAATCATGCTTGACTAATCTTCTGGAATTTTTTGAAGATGTAACGAGGAAAATGGACAAGGGAGAGCCGGTGGATGTAGTGTACCTGGACTTTCAGAAAGCATTTGATAAGGTCCCACATAGGAGATTAGTCGGCAAAAGTAGGGCACATGGTATTGGGGGTAGAGTGCTGACATGGATAGAGAAGTGGTTGGCAGACAGGAAACAAAGACTAGGGATTAACGGGTCCCTTTCAGAATGGCAGGCAGTGTCTAGTGGGGTACCGCAAGGCTCGGTGCTGGGACCGCAGCTATTTACAATATACATCAATGATTTGGATGAAGGGATTCAAAGTAACATTAGCAAATTTGCAGATGACACAAAGCTGGATGGCAGTGTGAACTGTGAGGAGGATGCTATGAGAATGCAGGGTGACTTGGACAGGTTGGGGGAGTGGGCAGATGCATGGCAGATGAAGTTTAATGTGGATAAATGTGAGGTTATCCACTTTGGTAGCAAAAACAGCAAGGCAGATTACTATCTAAATGGTGTCAAGTTGGGAAAAGGGGAAGTACAACGGGATCTGGGGGTCCATGTACACCAGTCTATGAAAGTAAGCATGCAGGTACAGCAGGCAGTGAAGAAAGCGAATGGCATGTTGGCCTTTATAACAAGAGGAATCGAAAATAGGAGCAAAGAGGTCATTCTGCAGTTGTACAGAGCCATAGTGAGACAACATCTGGAGTATTGTGTGCCGTTTTGGTCCCCTAATTTGAGAAAGGACATTCTTGCTATTGAGGGAGCCCAGCGTAGGTTTACAAGTTTAATTCCCGGGATGGCGGGACTGTCATATGCTGAAGGAATGGAGCGGCTGGGCTTGTATACTCTGGAGTTTAGAAGGATGAGAGGGATTCTCATTGAAACATATGAGATTGTTAAGGGTTTGGACACGCTAGAGGCAGGAAACATGTTCCCGATGTCGGGGGAGTCCAGAACCAGGGGCCATAGTTTAAGAATAAGGGGTAAGCCATTTAGATCGGAGACAAGGAAACACTTTTCCTCACAGAGAGTGGTGAGTCTGTGGAATTCTCCGCCTCAGAGGGCGGTGGAGGCCGGTTCTCTGGCAGCTTTCAAGAGAGAGCTAGATAGGGCTCTTAAAGATAGCGGAGTCAGGGGATATGGGGAGAAGGCAGGAACTGGGTACTGATTGGAGATGATCAGCCGTGATCACATTGAATGGCGGTGCTGGCTCGAAGGGCCAAATGGCGTCTACTCCTGCACCTATTGTCTATTGTCTATTGACCTCACCATCCACCTTACCAGCCGACACATACAACAGATAATCCTCTGAGATTTTTGCCACCTCCAACGGGATCCCACCACCGGCCTCATCTTCCCATTCTCCAATTTCAGGTAGTCCTTGCTTTCTCCCTCCTTCCCCTTCCCAGCTCTCCCACAGACTTCTGTCCCTGCCTTTTCCTTCCTTTATCCCGCACCACCACCCCAACTTCAGTCTGAGGAAGGGTCTCGACCTGAAACGTCACCTATTCCTTCTCTCCATAGATGCTGCCTCACCCGCTGAGTTACACCAGCATTTTTGTCAACCTTCGATTTTTCCAGCATCTGCAATTCTTTCTTTATCCACACGGTGGGAGTGTTGGCCACAAATTGGACGGGCCTGCAGTGCGGCGAGTCACCACACGGTGGGAGTGTTGACCACAAATTGGACGGGCCTGCAGTGCGGCGAGTCACCACACGGTGGGAGTGTTGCCCACACATTGGACGGGCCTGCAGTGCAGCAGATCACCACACGGTGGGAGTGTTGACCACAAATTGGAGCGACCTGAATTCACTGCACATTGGGAGCGCTGTCTACAAATTAGATATTGTGCTCTTTACTGCAAAATGGTTCTTTATTGCTCTGTGACCCTTTACCTTTCCCCGTAATGCACCCATTGCACAGATGCCAAATTTAGTAAAAACCCTGAAACCAGGGAAGATTTGGGATGAAAATCAAGGAACTGCAGGTGCTGGTTTACAAAAAAAGGCACAAAGTGCTGGAGTAACTCAGCGGGTCAGGCAGCATCTGTGGAGAACATGGATAGGTGACGTTTCACAGAGTGCTGGGGTAACTCAGCGGGTCCGGCAGCATCTGTGGGGAACATGGATAGGTGACGTTTCACAGAGTGCTGGAGTAACTCAGGGGGTCACGTTTGATGCCCATAGTAAGAGTTCCAGCATTGGGCAGATCATTCAGGGAGTTCACTGTTTGTGTGAAGTTTGTCTTTGATATAGCTGGCATGTTGCTGAGCCAGTTTGATTATGAAAATAGTCAATGTATTCTTCTACCCTGTAGGATTCACTACTGCAGACACATTTGAATTTCACTGAACCTTAATTGGTACATGTGACCATAAACTGACCTTGAAACATTGGGCCTAGAGTTATTTTTCCAGACCCTGTCCATCCAGTGTTTGATATTTTGAGTTTAATGTAGAATTTTCTCACCTGCTGCTGTTTCTCCCTCTACAGTTATTCTACTTGTTTCTGGTTGATGTGCCAAGGTCTTTGGAGATCTTCTAATGTCCCCAGTTTTCTATGGTTTGTGATAGATGGGCTTTGTCAACTTGCTGCTCCAAGTACTGTTTGTGATAGAGGGTGTGATCAAGGATGTCAGGAGATTTCAATCATTAACGTGATTTTATTTTGCTATAACCAAGTCTATCTAATCTAGTCTTTGTGGAGATGATATGAAGATAAGGCCCTTGTTTAGACCCTCTCGTGGTTTCAATGAGGATACATCTTTGAGAAAGATTAACAATGTCTTTTCCTAATTACTTTGTGGTCACGTTCCTTGTATTTCAGGGTGCTGGAATGTTGAGCAGAAGTGCTGGAGGAACTCTGAGGGTCAGGCAGCATCTGTGGGGGAAATAGACAGGTGGCATTTTGGGTTGGAAACCTACAGACTGGAGTAGGGGAGAAAGATGGAAAGTGGGGGTGGGACAAAGCCTGGCATGTGGGGGTGGATGATTGGTAGATGGATGGAATAAGTAACAAAGGCCAGAGGTGAAAGTGATAAAACATGTTGGATAAGAAGGGGAGAGGTGTGGAAGATGAAGCCAGAGGGAGTTTTATGGGTGAATGGGACATGGGAGGGGATAGTTCAAGTTCAAGTGAGTTTATTGTCATGTGTCCCTGATAGGACAATGACGTTCTTGTTTTGCTTCAGCACAACAGAACATAGTAGGCATTGACTACAAAACAGATCAGTGTGTCCATATACCATTATATAAATATATACACACATGAATAAATAAACTGATAAAGTTTTGAGGATGTAACTAGGAAAATGGACAAGGGAGAGCCAGTGGATGTCGTGTGCCTGGACTTTCAGAAAGCATTTGATAAGGTTCCACATGGGAGATTAGTGGGCAAATTTAGGGCACAGGGTATTGGGGGTAGAGTGCTGACACGGATAGAAAATTGGTTGGCAGACAGGAAACACAGAGTAGGGATTAATGGGTCCCTTTCAGAATGGCAGGCAGTGACTAGTGGGGTGCCGCAAGGCTCGGTGCTGGGACTGCAGCTATTTACCATATACATCAATGAAGAGATTTAAAAGTAACATTAGCAAATTTGCAGATGACACAAAGCTGGGTGGCAGTGTGAACTGTGAGGAGGATGCTATGAGAATGCAGGGTGACTTTGACAGGTTGGGGGAGTGGGCAGATGCATGGCAGATGCGGTTTAATGTGGATAAATGTGAGGTAGATTATTATCTAAATGGTGTCAAGTTGGGAAATGTGGAGGTACAACGGGATCTGGGGGTCCTTGTTCATCAGTGACTGAAAGTAAGCATGTAGGTAATTTAGGGCATAGGGTATTGGGGGTAGAGTGCTGACATAGATAGAAAATTGGTTGGCAGACAGGAAACACAGAGTAGGGATTAACGGGTCACAGACTGAGAAACATATTCTGTAAAAGGACTGGATGGTCTGGAGTTTGTAAAATGTGTGCAGGATAGTATTTTGCAGCAATACATAGAGGTACCTACTAGAGAAGGGGCAGTGCTGGACCTCCTGTTAGGAAATGAGACAGGTCAGTTGACGGAGGTATGTGTTGGGGAGCACTTCGGTCCAGTGATCACAATACCATTAGTTTCAATATAATTATGGAGAAGGTCGGAACTAGATCTCCCGGTTCCCAACCATTTTAACTCCCCATCCTACTCCCACACTGATGTTTCTGTCCTGGGCCTCCTCCTTTGCCAGAGTGAGTAGACAAGCAAACTGGAGGAACAGCACCTCATAGCTTACAGCCCAATGACATGAACATTGAATTCTTCAAATTAAGGAAACTTCCCCCTCCTAATCAAGTCCTGGAGTCTGTCCCAACCGCATCTTTTTATTCCAGCTTTCTCCCCCGACTCCATCAGTCCAAAGAAGGGTCCAGACCCGACACGTCGCCTGTCCATTCCCCTCCAAAGTGCCGGTAGTACTCAGCAGGTCAGCCATCCGTGGTGAGAACTTTGGCCCTTCCAGCCATCACCGCCATTCAATGTGATTCCGCTGTGTGGATGTTTATGTTAGATTTTATTTTATGTGGCTGTGTGTCTTGTTGCTTTTTACTCAGTATGGCTGTATGGTAACTCAAATATCACTGTCCCATAATTGGTGGATGTGACAATAAATACCAACTTGAACTTGATCAGCTTTTGTCTATATATTAAATAAAGGGTAATGCTGACTGATCGTGCACAATTGTGACGGCTTGATTTCAAAGACAGGACAGGACAGGGACATTCCCTGAGGGATTCGCGTGGTTGGAAGAGGTTTCGTCTGTGTTTTTCACCCTCGGTTGTTGTCCGGGGAGGAAGGCGGCGGCACTCGGCCCGTCGGGGCTAGGATGCGCGGGAAGAAGGCTGAGCTTGGATTGAGGGTTGGAAGGCTGAGCTCGCCTCCCCTGCCCCGACCCGCATCCGGTCCACCACGTAGGGGGAAGCGAGCAAACTCCACACGGACAGTGTCGGTGGTCGCCCTGCCCGGCGACAGGCCCTTCGGCCCCTCTCGTCCGTGCAACCCCGGGCTTTCTGCAACACAATCTTGCACTGTTCTACACTGGATATTGTATTTATTGCGTTTGTCATCACTGTATGTACACTGTTTGCTCTGGCGGCTGCGTGTGAACGGGAGATTTCATCGCCTCCCGATCGATGTGCAGAACAACAAACTAATGAAACATCTGGAACACAGTTCTCCTGGGTTGCTGCAGGCTGAAGCATCAAACTACTACCCTGTTGAGCCCC
This sequence comes from Malacoraja senta, assembly GCA_038087875.1. Taxonomy (NCBI): domain Eukaryota; kingdom Metazoa; phylum Chordata; class Chondrichthyes; order Rajiformes; family Rajidae; genus Malacoraja; species Malacoraja senta. The sequence goes on along the minus strand of JAXLNO010002090.1, from coordinate 11,763 downwards.
GTCAGACCCACAGCACAGAAACACACAGCCATGCCTATCGAAGCTAGTCCCACATGCCCACGTCTGGCCCCTCACCCTCTCTGCCTTTCCCACTCATGCCTTTAGAAAGGAGATGAGGAGGAATTTCTTTAGCCAGAGGGTGGTGAATCTGTGGAATTCATTGCCACAGAGGGCGGTGGAGGCCAAGTCACCGGGTATTCTTTAGATTTTAGGGATACTGCGCGGAAACAGTCCCTTCGGCCCAACGAGTCATCGCCGACCAGTGATCACCCTGTATACTAGCTCCATCCTACACACATTAGGGACAATTTTACAGAAGCCAATTAACCTACAAACCAGCAGGTCTTTGGAATGCGGAAGGAAACCGGAGCACCCGGAGAAAACCCACGCAGGTCACGGCCAGAACGTGCAAACTCCGTACAGACAGCTCCCGTATTCAGGATGGAACCCGGGTCTCTGGCGCTGTGAGGCAGCAACTCTACCGCTGCACAACTGTGTATTTTTACTATCTATCATTTCATTTATTACTCACACCAGCAGAGTTGTGCACAAATGGTTCACATTAATAATGTCAATCTGAGGGGAGGTGGGACTAGTGTAGATGGGGCATGTTGGTCGGGGTGGGACTAGTGTAGATGGGGCATGTTGGTCACTGTGGGACTAGTGTAGATGGGGCATGTTGGTCGGGGTGGGACTAGTGTAGATGGGGCATGTTGGTCGGGGTGGGACTAGTGTAGATGGGGCATGTTGGTCGGGGTGGGACTAGTGTAGATGGGGCATGTTGGTCGGGGTGGGACTAGTGTAGATGGGGCATGTTGGTCGGGGTGGGACTAGTGTAGATGGGGCATGTTGGTCGGGGTGGGACTAGTGTAGATGGGGCATGTTGGTCGGGGTGGGACTAGTGTAGATGGGTCATGTTGGTCGGGGTGGGACTAGTGTAGATGGGGCATGTTGGTCGGGGTGGGACTAGTGTAGATGGGGCATGTTGGTCGGGGTGGGACTAGTGTAGATGGGGCATGTTGGTCGGGGTGGGACTAGTGTAGATGGGGCATGTTGGTCGGGGTGGGACTAGTGTAGATGGGGCATGTTGGTCGGGGTGTGACTAGTGTAGATGGGGCATGTTGGTCGGGGTGGGACTAGTGTAGATGGGGCATGTTGGTCGGGGTGGGACTAGTGTAGATGGGACATGTTGGTCGGGGTGGGACTAGTGTAGATGGGGCTTGTTGGTCGGGGTGGGACTAGTGTAGATGGGGCATGTTGGTCGGGGTGGGACTAGTGTAGATGGGGCATGTTGGTCGGGGTGGGACTAGTGTAGATGGGGCATGTTGGGACGAGTGTAGATGGGGCATGTTGGTCGGGGTGGGACTGGTGTAGATGGGGCATGTTGGTCGGGGTGGGACTAGTGTAGATGGGGCATGTTGGTCGGGGTGGGACTAGTGTAGATGGGGCATGTTGGTCGGGGTGGGACTAGTGTAGATGGGGCATGTTGGTCGGGGTGGGACTAGTGTAGATGGGGCATGTTGGTCGGGGTGGGACTAGTGTAGATGGGGCATGTTGGTCGGGGTGGGACTAGTGTTGATGGGGCATGTTGGTCGGGGTGGGACTAGTGTAGATGGGGCATGTTGGTCGGGGTGGGACTAGTGTAGATGGGGCATGTTGGTCGGGGTGGGACTAGTGTAGATGGGGCATGTTGGTCGGGGTGGGACTAGTGTAGATGGGGCATGTTGGTCGGGGTGGGACTAGTGTAGATGAGGCATGTTAGTCGGGGTGGGACTAGTGTAGATGGGGCATGTTGGTCGGGGTGGGACTAGTGTAGATGGGGCATGTTGGTCGGGGTGGAACTAGTGTAGATGGGGCATGTTGGTCGGGGTGGGACTAGTGTAGATGGGGCATGTTGGTCGGGGTGGGACTAGTGTAGATGAGGCATGTTAGTCGGGGTGGGACTAGTGTAGATGGGGCATGTTGGTCGGGGTGGGACTAGTGTAGATGGGGCATGTTGGTCGGGGTGGGACTAGTGTAGATGGGGCATGTTGGTCGGGGTTGGACTAGTGTAGATGAGGCATGTTAGTCGGGGTGGGACTAGGGTAGATGGGGCATGTTGGTCGGGGTGGGACTAGTGTAGATGGGGCATGTTGGTCGGGGTGGGACTAGTGTAGATGGGGCATGTTGGTCGGGGTGGGACTAGTGTAGATGGGGCATGTTGGTCGGGGTGGGACTAGTGTAGATGGGGCATGTTGGTCGGGGTGGGACTAGTGTAGATGCGGCATGTTGGTCGGGGTGGGACTAGTGTAGATGGGGCATGTTGGTCGGGGTGGGACTAGTGTAGATGGGGCATGTTGGTCGGGGTGGGACTAGTGTAGATGGGGCATGTTGGTCGGGGTGGGACTAGTGTAGATGGGGCATGTTGGTCGGGGTGGGACTAGTGCAGATGGGGCATGTTGGTCGGGGTGTGACTAGTGTAGATGGGGCATGTTGGTCAGGGTGGGACTAGTGTAGATGGGGCATGTTGGTCGGGGTGGGACTAGTGTAGATGGGGCATGTTGGTCGGGGTGGGACTAGTGTAGATGGGGCATGTTGGTCGGGGTGGGACTAGTGTAGATGGGGCATGTTGGTCGGGGTGGGACTAGTGTAGATGAGGCATGTTGGTCGGGGTGGGACTAGTGTAGATGGGGCATGTTGGTCGGGGTGGGACTAGTGTAGATGGGGCATGTTGGTCGGGGTGGGACTAGTGTAGATGGGGCATGTTGGTCGGGGTGGGACTAGTGTAGATGGGGCATGTTGGTCGGGGTGGGACTAGTGTAGATGGGGCATGTTAGTCGGGGTGGGACTAGTGTAGATGGGGCATGTTGGTCGGGGTGGGACTAGTGTAGATAGGGCATGTTGGTCGGGGTGGGACTAGTGTAGATGAGGCATGTTAGTCGGGGTGGGACTAGTGTAGATGGGGCATGTAGGTCGGGGTGGGACTACTGTAGATGGGGCATGTTGGTCGGGGTGGGACTAGTGTAGATGGGGCATGTTGGGCGGGGTGGGACTAGTGTAGATGGGGCATGTTGGTCGGGGTGGGACTAGTGTAGATGGGGCATGTTGGTCGGGGTGGGACTAGTGTAGATGGGGCATGTTGGTCGGGGTGGGACTAGTGTAGATGGGGCATGTTGGTCGGGGTGGGACTAGTGTAGATGGGGCATGTTGGTCGGGGTGGGACTAGTGTAGATGGGGCATGTTAGTCGGGGTGGGACTAGTGTAGATGGGGCATGTTGGTCGGGGTGGGACTAGTGTAGATGGGGCATGTTGGTCGGGGTGGGACTAGTGTAGATGAGGCATGTTAGTCGGGGTGGGACTAGTGTAGATGGGGCATGTAGGTCGGGGTGGGACTACTGTAGATGGGGCATGTTGGTCGGGGTGGGACTAGTGTAGATGGGGCATGTTGGGCGGGGTGGGACTAGTGTAGATGGGGCATGTTGGTCGGGGTGGGACATGTGTAGATGGGGCATGTTGGTCGGGGTGGGACTAGTGTAGATGGGGCATGTTGGTCGGGGTGGGACTAGTGTAGATGGGGCATGTTGGTCGGGGTGGGACTAGTGTAGATGGGGCATGTTGGTCGGGGTGGGACTAGTGTAGATGGGGCATGTTGGTCGGGGTGGGACTAGTGTAGATGGGGCATGTTAGTCGGGGTGGGACTAATGTAGATGGGGCATGTTGGTCGGGGTGGGACTAGTGTAGATGGGGCATGTTGGTCGGGGTGGGACTAGTGTAGATGAGGCATGTTAGTCGGGGTGGGACTAGTGTAGATGGGGCATGTAGGTCGGGGTGGGACTACTGTAGATGGGGCATGTTGGTCGGGGTGGGACTAGTGTAGATGGGGCATGTTGGGCGGGGTGGGACTAGTGTAGATGGGGCATGTTGGTCGGGGTGGGACATGTGTAGATGGGGCATGTTGGTCGGGGTGGGACTAGTGTAGATGGGGCATGTTGGTCGGGTGGGACTAGTGTAGATGGGGCATGTTGGTCGGGGTGGGACTAGTGTAGATGGGGCATGTTGGTCGGGGTGGGACTAGTGTAGATGGGGCATGTAGGTCGGGGTGGGACTACTGTAGATGGGGCATGTTGGTCGGGGTGGGACTAGTGTAGATGGGGCATGTTGGGCGGGGTGGGACTAGTGTAGATGGGGCATGTTGGTCGGGGTGGGACTAGTGTAGATGGGTCATGTAGGTCGGGGTGGGACTACTGTAGATGGGGCATGTTGGTCGGGGTGGGACTAGTGTAGATGGGACATGTTGGTCGGGGTGGGACTAGTGTAGATGGGGCATGTTGGTCGGGGTGGGAATAGTGTTGATGGGGCATGTTAGTCGGGGTGGGACTAGTGTAGATGGGGTATGTTGGTCGCGGTGGGACTAGTGTAGATGGGGCATGTTGGTCGGGGTGGGACTGGTGTAGATGGGGCATGTTGGTCGGGGTGGGACTAGTGTAGATGGGGCATGTTGGTCGGGGTTGGACTAGTGTAGATGGGGCATGTTGGTCGGGATGGGACTAGTGTAGATGGGGCATGTTGGTCGGGGTTGGACTAGTGTAGATGGGGCATGTTGGTCGGGGTGGGACTAGTGTAGATGGGGCATGTTGGTCGGGGTGGAACTAGTCTAGATGGGGCATGTTGGTCGGGGTGGGACTAGTGTAGATGGGGCATGTTGGTCGGGGTGGGACTAGTGTAGATGGGGCATGTTGGTCGGGGTGGGACTAGTGTAGATGGGGCATGTTGGTCGGGGCGGACAAGTTGGGCCGAAGGAAGGGCCTGTTTCCATGCTGTGACTCTATGAACTTCCAAGAGTAACATTCTCCTTTCTCTGGGTCATTCATTGTTAATAAAGAAAGTTTACTTTTCCTGTTTAAATGTCCACAGTAAAGTCTAGTCAGAAGTGAGCCCACCTGCTTCAGCCATGATGAATTAACAAATCACCACTATTCACTTCTCAGACGTTAGAATTGGTCAGAACATTCCCTCCACCGTGACCCTTGACACCAATGTCCCTTGGGGTCATGACCTTGCCACCCACAACTTGTGGCAGGGTCTCAGGCCAATGGGATCCAGACGTCCGTCCACTGGTCAGAACAGTATTTCAGCCACATGAGCAGCAACGATGAGATAGAATATGGGAAAGACATTGAGAACCTTCTGTCGTGAAGGGCCGAATGGCCCACTCCTGCATCTATGGTCCGGATAACAATCCATCCCTCAACATCAGCAAGACAAAAGAGTTAGCGTTTACAAGAACGATCCCAGGAACGAGTGGGTGAACGTACGATGAGCATTTGTCGGCGCTGGGCCTGTACGCGCTGGAGTTTAGAAGATTGGGGGGGGGGCCTCATTGAAACTTCACCGAACAGTGAAAGGCCCGGATAGAGTGGATGTGGAGAGGATGTTTCCACTAGTGGGAGAGTCTAGGACCAGAGGGCACAGCCTCAGATTTAAAGGACTTTCCTTTAGGAAGGAGATGAGGAGGAATTTCTTTAGCCAGAGGGTGGTGAATCTGTGGAATTCATTGCCACAGATGGCGGTGGAGGCCACAAGCCAGTGGGTATATTTAAGGCAGAGATAGATAGATTGTTGATTAGTGCGAGTGTTAGGTTATGGGGAGAAGGCAGGAGAATGAGGTTAGGAGGGAGAGATAGATCAGCCATGATGGGCTGAATGGCCTAATTCTGAATCTGTGTGTTATGGTCGTCTCTGACTTAAGGAAATGCAAGCAGCCACTTTATGGAAAGAGCAACAAGTCGGAGGGGAATTATTGTCCCGCAAACAACTACTGCCCCAGGTGGATATCATCATGTGTGCAACAAACATTGATTGGCCACTGGTGGGCGAAGGGTTAATGTGATAATTGGCTTGATTGAAACTGATTAGGAAATTGTCAGCTGCTGTGTATAAAAGGGGGAGTTGTGGGCGTGTCTGAGTGCAGTTGTCCTGGGCTGTGGATGGGAGCAGTGGTCCTGGGCTGTGGATGGGACAGTGGTCCTGGGCTGTCGTGGATGGAAGCAGTGGTCCTGGGCTGTGGATGGGAGCAGTGGTCCTGGGCTGTGGATGGGAGCAGTGGTCCTGGGCTGTGGATGGGAGCAGTGGTCCTGGGCTGTGGATGGGAGCAGTGGTCCTGGGCTGTGGATGGGAGCAGTGGTCCTGGGCTGTGGATGGGAGCAGTGGTCCTGGGCTGTGGATGGGAGCAGTGGTCCTGGGCTATGGATGGGAGCAGTGGTCCTGGGCTGTGGATGGGACAGTGGTCCTGGGCTGTGGATGGGAGCAGTGGTCCTGGGCTGTGGATGGGAGCAGTGGTCCTGGGCTGTGGATGGGAGCAGTGGTCCTGGGCTGTGGATGGGAGCAGTGGTCCTGGGCTGTGGATGGGAGCAGTGGTCCTGGGCTGTGGATGGGTGCAGTGGTCCTGGGCTGTGGATGGGAGCAGTGCTCAGGGTAGAGACAGGGAGTCTCCCCTTGTGTCTGATGTGGATCTATATCTGCAAGGCATGAGGTCGGTGAGAACACTATCGCTCTCTACTGAATTGTGTTTGCTTCTTTGATTAATTCTGCTGACTTTTCCTTTTAATTGTTGTCATTTGAAGTGTCCAGGGTTTTTAATGATTATTTTTTTCTGATGCAACTGGAATTGTGCTGATTCTGTGCTGTATCTCCGAACTAAAAGGATGTTTCTACTAGTGGGAGAGTCTCGCACCAGAGGGCACAGTGTCAGAATAAAAGGATGTATCTTTACTAAAGATACCTTGATTTGTGTACTGTGGTGTTTTTATATTTAATTTATTCCGATTATGTGTTTTGTATTTTTTTGTGATTCTATGCATTGTAAGGTATCCTTGGGGTTTAGAAAGGCGCCAGTAAATAATATTATTATTATTATTATTATTAAAGTGATGATACCCTAACCTTATCACAACTGAAATTGAACCTGGCTGATGTAAATGTAGAAACCAAGACCTGTAGATGCTGGTTTATACCAAAGATAGACACATTGCTGGAGTGACTGAGTGGGTCAGGCAACATCTCTGGACAAACAAGTGATTTTGGGATGGAATAGAAGAAGGGTTCTAACCCAAAATATCGCATCCTTGGTGCCAGATGGTGCCTGACCTGCTGAGTTTCTCCAGCTCCTATCATGGTCTCCTCTATATCCCGCAGCTCTGCTCTTACTCCCCATCCCCCTACTCGTAACAAGGACAGAGTCCCCCATGTTCCCCATTGCAGGTACAACAGGCAGTGAAGAAAGCAAATGGCATGTTGGCCTTCATAACAAGAGGAATCGAATATAGGAGCAAAGAGGTCCTTCTGCAGTTGTATAGGGCCCCTGGTGAGACCACACCTGGAGTATTGTGTACAGTTTTGGTCCCCTAATTTGAGGAAGGACATCCTTGCTATTGACGGAGCCCAGCGTAGGTTCACCAGGTTAATTCCCGGGATGGCGGGACTGTCATATGCTGAGAGAATGGAGCGGCTGGGCTTGTACACTCTGGAGTTTAGAAGGATGAGAGCGTATCTTATTGAAACATATAAGGTTGTTAAGGGCTTGGACACACTAGAGGCAGGAAACATGTTCCCGATGTTGGGGGAATCCAGAACCAGGTGCCACAGTTTAAGAATAAGGAGTAAGCCATTTAGAACGGAGCCGAGGAAACAATTTTTCTCACAGAGAGTGGTGAGTCTGTGGAATTCTCTGCCTCAGAGGGCGGTGGAGGCAGGTTCTCTGGATGCTTTCAAGAAGGAGCTAGATAGGGCTCTTAAAAATAGTGGTCAGGGGATATGGGGAGAAGGCAGGAACTGGGTACTGATTGGGGATGATCAGCCATGATCACATTGAATGGCGGTGCTGGCTCGAAGGGCCAAATGGCATCTACTCCTGCACCTGTTGTCTATTGTCTATTGTCCTCACCATCCACCTTACCAGCCGACACATACAACAGATAATCCTCTGAGATTTTTGCCACCTCCAACGGGATCCCACCACTGGCCTCATCTTCCCATTCTCCAATTTCAGGTAGTCCTTGCTTTCTCCCTCCTTCGCCTTCCCAGCTCTCCCACAGCCTTCTGTCCCTGCCTTTTCCTTCCTTTATCCAGCACCCCCACCCCAACTTCAGTCTGAGGAAGGGTCTCGACCTGAAACGTCACCTATTCCTTCTCTCCATAGATGCTGCCTCACCCGCTGAGTTTCTCCAGCATTTTTGTCTACCTTCGATTTTTCCAGCATCTGCAATTCTTTCTTAATCCACACGGTGGGAGTGTTGACCACAAATTGGACGGGCCTGCAGTGCGGCGGATCACCACACGGTGGGAGTGTTGACCACAAATTGGATGGGCCTGCAGTGCTGCAGATCACCACACGGTGGGAGTGTTGACCACAAACTGGACGGGTCTGCAGTGCGGCAGATCACCACACGGTGGGAGTGTTGACCACAAATTGGAGCGACCTGAATTCACTGCACATTGGGAGCGCTGTCTACAAATTAGATATTGTGCTCTTTACTGCAAAATGGTTCTTTATTGCTCTGTGACCCTTTACCTTTCCCCGTAATGCACCCATTGCACAGATGCCAAATTTAGTAAAAACCCTGAAACCAGGGAAGATTTGGGATGAAAATCAAGGAACTGCAGGTGCTGGTTTACAAAAAAAGGCACAAAGTGCTGGAGTAACTCAGCGGGTCAGGCAGCATCTGTGGAGAACATGGATAGGTGACGTTTCACAGAGTGCTGGGGTAACTCAGCGGGTCCGGCAGCATCTGTGGGGAACATGGATAGGTGACGTTTCACAGAGTGCTGGAGTAACTCAGGGGGTCACGTTTGATGCCCATAGTAAGAGTTCCAGCATTGGGCAGATCATTCAGGGAGTTCACTGTTTGTGTGAAGTTTGTCTTTGATATAGCTGGCATGTTGCTGAGCCAGTTTGATTATGAAAATAGTCAATGTATTCTTCTACCCTGTAGGATTCACTACTGCAGACACATTTGAATTTCACTGAACCTTAATTGGTACATGTGACCATAAACTGACCTTGAAACATTGGGCCTAGAGTTATTTTTCCAGACCCTGTCCATCCAGTGTTTGATATTTTGAGTTTAATGTAGAATTTTCTCACCTGCTGCTGTTTCTCCCTCTACAGTTATTCTACTTGTTTCTGGTTGATGTGCCAAGGTCTTTGGAGATCTTCTAATGTCCCCAGTTTTCTATGGTTTGTGATAGATGGGCTTTGTCAACTTGCTGCTCCAAGTACTGTTTGT
>JAXLNO010002089.1:79744-187617 GCA_038087875.1 Malacoraja senta | reverse complement strand
TACAGCTCATTATTCCTAAGTTCGCTATTCTGGGTGAGATGCTAACTGCATTTCGTTGCCTCTGTACTGTACACTGCACAATGACAATTAAAGATTGAATTGAATTGAATATAGGCCAGGGATTGAGTCTGAGAGTTTTCATCCACATGGTTTAATGCCACGAGATTATCTTTTTACAGAGGAAATGGCTAAAATTGCAGAATATACAAGTTAGGACATTGGTTTGAACTGCTGGACTACAAATCTACTGTGCAGTGAAACATATACTCCTTGGTCACTTCATGTTGGTTGATGGTGTATCCAACTTTCCTTAATTCCAGCACTGACTGTGAAAAACAAGATAAAAAATTCCTAATCTGCTAACAAAGAAAAAATTCATGGGGTGGGCAACGATATTGCTGACATTTCTAAAGTGCTTATCTGTATAGTGAGTTAACAAGGTGTGAAGAACTGCCAAAACAACCAGTGTGCATTTAATGCTAGAGACAGGCTTTATGCAATTAGCTCTTTGGCAAACAAGTTAGCTCTATTTGTATCATATGCAGTCATCCCTTAGAAGTGTGGGTAATGTTGTGAATCATTTATCTGCATTAAAATCGATTTACCTTTTGCTTGCCTGGTTCAATTATGTCTTTTTCATCTATTTGCAATTCTTTGTGCTAATGAAAATTCAAAGGAGCCAGTCTATTGTTTGCATATAATTTGTTATGTAAGTTAAATGAACTGTAGGCGTAGCACTCTCAACTAGCTCTAAGAGAACATGGGGATGCATTATTGCTGGAGAAGAGTGGGAAAAAAATTCAATTAAAAGACAAAAATCTGAATCTGCATCCATTGCATAAGGTAGTACATTAAAACAAATATGGAATTACCTTGTGAAGTGTAGCATTATTACTCCAGCATCCTCTACCATGTTCTTCATAATTCTAACTTCTGTCGAATTGAATAACCCAGAGTCAGCAGCACACCATAGTGGCACAACCTTCAGTGATGCTGCTTTAAAGCTTGAACGATCCAGGTTTAATCTCAGTCCCCATTGCTGACTGTGTGGAGTTTGCACTTTTTCCATTTGCCTGCATGGATTTCCTCAAGGTGCTTTAGTCCCTACTTCATCCCAAAGTTGATAGGCTAATTAGGACTACTTAAACAACCCATAGTATAGGTGGATGGTTGAAGAATGAGGATGGAGTTCATTATTAGATTACGAGAAATGGGAATTGCCCTGAGAGCAGCCGTGGACTTGAAGGGCTGAATCATTATAAGAATGATGAGGAAAATAATAATTTATCTTTTTTTTTGTGATTAGAGACATTTTTGACTCACAGATGCACCACTGAGGTGCTTTATTGCTGCATGGTGCTCAGCCATCTCAATGGCTTTGTGCCCCTGCCCTGTTTTGCCGATATTAATATGACTTCCAGATAATTCAGCAACGTTCTTGATTTGCCCAACCAATATGCTGGCTAAATAACAGTGAACTGTAAGAAGGGTCCAACAATTTTAACTCCATTACTGCATTGTTTTAAATTGACCTTTCAGTTTGATACCACACTTGAGGTTGAGTAGTGTTTTGGAAATTTGTGAAAGCTGTGGAAAACTTCAGAAATCCAGTTTTTCACTAGAACTTTGATTTCATCAGTACAGAATTTCAGAAATGGAAAACAATGAGCAATATTGTGCACTTAATACAAAAAACAAGGATAATTTTACTATGTTTATGTTTCCAAGTTAAAGAGTTTGTTTGTAACTTTTCTTTCTCTGTGCACCGCAAGATAGTTCACAATTATAAATCATAATTAAAATGGCATTTAATTTAGTTTAGTTTAGTTTAGAGATGCAGTGCGGAAACTGGCCCTTCGGCCCACCGAGTCCGCACCGACTAGCGATCCCCGCGCACTATCACTATCATACACACGAGGGACAATCTTACATTTATACCAAGCCAATTAACCTACAAACCTGGATGTCTTTGGAGTGTGGGAGGTAATCGAAGATCACGGAGAAAACCCACGCGGTCACAGGGAGAACGTACAAACTCCATATGGATAAGCACCTGTAGTCAGGATCGAACCCGGGTCTCTGGCACTCTAATATGCTCCTTGATATTTTTTTGACAAATATATGGATTCAATGGAAAACTTTCAAATCACCTTGTTGGCACCTGAATTTGGAAAAAGATAATCCCACATAAGCATTTTTAGTATATCAATAAAGATTTTTTTTTAACGAATTCCATGTTATTCACATTTCTGTTTATGGTACAATATTTGACTATATCAGATGAGAGCTAGTAAGCTGGGCTGCTTAAAACATCTATAAAACCAGCAATCTTCCCTGCTAATCATGCCATTGGTGGCAATGGCTCAGATATATAATCCTCAGTACAGCAATGACTTGAAATTGGTATGTTCATCATGGCACTCAATAATAGTAACATACCTGTCACTGCTAATGTTATTCTCTTTTTCTAGCTAATGTTGTAGCTAGGCACCTCTTATTTAAAACATAACTTTCTCTTCAGCTCGCCCACATAGGCACCCGACCAAATGTAACCCCTTTCCTCAGTATTCCAAGGATTCCATCATTCCTTATTGATCACCTCCCAGGCCCCACTGGACCTGAAATCCACCTGTTTTGTTTTTTGCTGAGCAACTGGAAAAGATCCCTAAAAGCGTATTGCATGTGTATGACAATCGCCCTTCGCAGACATTGTGCTGACCGAATTTTGAATAGCAGTTATCACATTGATCACACATGGCACATCTAATACTCCTTTTCCAGCATCCAAGTTTCCAGATCAATATTCTTCTGAAATTGAAATAAAATATTTATTAGTGTTTATTTTGATTTTTAACAGTGTGGTCCGATTGTTATTTAGCATTTTGCATTAAAAAAATATTTAAAATGTTTATTAAAAATTGTTTAACTACTTGATTTATTTTCTGTGGGAACAATTTTGTTGACTGATCAACCAATTTGATGACATTACATTTTTTGGCTGTAAGGGAAGATCTTTAGAACCAACACCAGACAGAAACTAACATTTAACAACTAACAGACTGGGGGACTCCATGCCATAGCGAGGACCATTACTTTGAAGCTGATTCCAAAATAGGCACCAGTCATTTACAGGGATAATAACTGGAATCTCGAGTTTGGCAACCAAACCTGTTTTGATCAAGATGTTTTGCGGTAAAAATACAAATAATTCACTGGACATATTTGTTTGAGGAACAGTCTTAATAAATCAAAATGCCTGACTATAAATAGAACAATCCAAAATAGAATATCATCATGTTGTAATCTATTGTGCATCAAGGGGCACATTTTCTGTGTGACTTCAGGTTAAAGCCATGTGGAAATCAAAGTCACATACAAATGTTTGTTCCCACGTCAGAGCAGCAGGTGATTGATGGTCATGGAAATCTGAGCAGTCAATATTCCAAGGTCAGGAGTCAGATACTTTGTATTGCAGTTGTAGACTGCTGCCCATGGGGTGGCATGCATGATATTCACCATGCCTGAGCCATGGTGTGTCACATATTCTCAACCCATGGGATGGTTCTATCGGCAGCATATTGAGCAGTGAGCCGACTATACTTGCTGCTGTCCCACTCATACTCATAGTGCTGCAGCAACAAGTAGGTCCCTACTGGCCGTGTGTCAAGCAGCACTGACTGGATGTAATATAGGGTTCCCGTTATGTACTATACATTTGTTATATGATTCTACAACTGTGAGTCAGACAGGATCTTTATAAAATTGGGTGAAGCTGGGTGACAATGGCAAGTGAGCAGGAATCTGCATCCTGGATGGCTGTTATCCCTGAGGACGAATACATTTCACCTGATGTCATCTGTTCCCCTATCCCCAAGCCTCATTTCAAATGATTTATTCATAGATGCAAGGAAATTTGTTTAAAAAAAAAGTAATTTGGCTTACATTTGTACAATATAAATGGCAAGCCTTGCTTTCAGAATTTAAGCTTAAGTACTACTCCAGGTTTATTGGCTGTCCAAATTGTCAAATTACTTTGAATAACTGTTAAAGGCTTTCGATAAGTTCCCACTTGTGGTCATTATCTTTGGGGTATAAGATCTGAGACAATTGGAGAATTGGCTGTGAGGCAGAAAGGAGGTTATGGGATACAGAAAGCAGGTTGTGACTTGTTGGGTGCCATAGTGGCCGGTGCTTATGTCCCAGCCAGTCACAATATACCGCAGGGCAAGATTAGATAGATTATTAAACTATAGTGAAATTGAAGGTTATGGAAGTTAGGTCGGGAAATTAGATGAAATTGAAGTTGGAATCAAATACTTCCGGCTGGCGCTGATAATGGCTGTCACGGTGTACTGCTCCTTGCTGTTTTGTATGTGTTTGTTCGTTTGTGTCGTCTGAAAATCCCACAAAGATTACTTTTATGAGACAGGTACTCATTAACATCAGGCATATGGTACCTCTAATCATCGTTCTGGATTTTAATCACTCGCTGGATTATTTGGACATACTCGTCGGCAGGGCAGTGGCTGCGTTCAATGTCATGAGACGGAGGAGGACCCTTGGGAAGCGCTCTGGAGCATTTACCCGACTCCGGCGACGAGGATTACGCATACTGTTCCCGAGTATATTCCTTGCAAATCTACGTTCTCTCAACAACAAAGTGGACGAACTGCAACTCCTGCGCCAGACAAGGACTTCTCTCAAGCCGCTGCCCCTGTGCTTCACCGAGACCTGGCTGTGTAAGTCGACCCCAGACAATGCGATGCAACTGGCTGGCTTTCAACTACAATAGAGCGGACCGCAGCGGGAGTCAGAGGCAGCGGGAAAATCAAGAGGTGGTGGGATATGCTTCTATATTAACAAGAACTAGTGCAGCAGCGACATCACGGTACTGTCTAACTTCTGTTCTCCCAATCTAGAATCCTTGTTTATAAACTACAAACCCCTTTTATTCTCAGAGCGAATTTAGCTCTCTTATTCTCGATGGAGTTTACATCACCCCCCCCCCCCCAGCCTGCGTGTATGTGAGGCGCAAACGCAACTCACTGACGAGGTAATGAGGGTAGAGACTGACTTCCCGGACACCATGATCATTGTTTTTGAGGGACTTCAACAAGACTGACCTCAGCCGAGACCTTCCAAATACAGACTTCGTGTAACCTGCCTCACCAGAGGGGAGAGAACACTCGATCACTGTTACACTTCAATCAAGAACGCATATCGCTCTGTTCCCCGGGCGGCTCTTTGATCATTGTTTAGTTCACCTTAGTCCGACCTACAGGCAGAAACTAAAATCTGCCAAGCCTGTGGCAGAACAATGGAAAGGTGGACAAGCGAGGGCATTGAAAACCATCAGTCCTGCTTTGACTGCACTGATTGGAATGTGTTCAGGGATGCAACCACAAGCCTCGATGAGTATACAGACACTGTGACATCATATGTCAGCTTTTGTGAGGACAGTTGCATTCCCACTTGGACCGGGATCTGGTTCAACAATGACAAACCCTGGTTTACAGCAGAACTCAGACAGCTCTGCCAGTCTAAAGATGAGGCCTACAGGAGCGAGGATGCAGACCTCGACAGCAGGCCAAGTACAAGCTAAGAAGAGGAATCAGAGCTGCCAAGGAAAGGTACTCTGAGAAGTTGAGGAGCAAGTTCACAACTAGTGACTCTTCTTCAGTTTGGAAGGGCTTGCAAGAAATCACCAGCTACAAGAGGAAAATCCCCCACTCCTTGGACAATCGTCAGCTGACTAACGACCTGAACGAGTTCTACTGCAGGTTCGATAAACAGAAACATAACCCTGGTACCCCCTCCCCCAACCAACACCACACCTACTCACAGCCTGACTCAAGTCTGCAAAGATTGGGCCCTTTCCCACCCACCCCTCTCCAATCTCCACTTAACAGCCACGTACAACCTTACTCCAGTCTGTAAAGACTGGGCCCTCGTCCACTACCCCACCCCCTCCTTGCTGCCCCAACATCAGTCTGGTCACTTCTCCATCACCAACAATAGAAATTGAGGAGGTGGAGAGGCTATTCAGAAGACAGAAAAGCCGGAAATCACCAGGACCGGACAATGTTACCCCCTCTACCCACCAGCTCTGTGCCGAACACTGGCACCAGTCTACACAGACATTTCAACCAGTCCCTGCAAACCTATACTGTCCCTGCCTGCGTCAAAGTCTCCACTATTGTTCCTGCACCCCAAAACACAAGGATTACTGCTCTTAAAGACTACAGGCCTGTCGCACTGACCTCTGTAGTCATGAAGACCCTTGAAAGACTTGTGCTGGCCAAGCTGAAAAATGTCACAAACTGGACCCTCTGCAATTTGCATACCGGGCCAATAGATCAGTGGATGACGCAGTCAACCTAGGCCTGCACTTCATCCTCCAGCACCTAGACCGCCAGGGGACTTATGCAAGGAATTTGTTTAAGAAGGAACTGCAGATGCTGGAAAATCGAAGGTAGACAAAAATGCTGGAGAAACTCAGCGGGTGAGGCAGCATCTATGGAGGGAAGGAAATAGGCAACGTTTCAGGTCAAAACCCTTCTTCTTCAGACTGATGTGAGGGTGGGGGGGGAGGCGGGGAAGAAGAAAGGAAGAGGTGGAGCCAGTGGGCTGAGGGAGAGCTGAGAAAGTAAGGACTACCTGAAATTGGAGAAGTCAATGTTCATTACCGCTGGGGTGCAAACTGCCCAAGCGAAATATGAGGTGCTGCTCCTCCAATTTACGGTGGTCCTCACTCTGACCAGAGGAGGCCCAGGACAGAAAGGTCGGATTCAGAATGGGAGGGGGAGTTGAAGTGCTGAGCCACCGGGGAGATCAGGTTGGTTATTGCGAACCGAGCTGAGGTGTTCGGCGAAGCGATCGCTAAGCCTACGCTTGGTCTCACCGATGTAGAGCAGCTGACATCTAGAGTAGCGGATGCAATAGATGAGGTTGGAGGAGGTGCAGGTGAACCTCTGCCGCACCTCTCCCACAACAAATAATCCTCCGTCATTTTCGCCACCTCCAACGTGACCCCACCACTTGCCACATCTTCCCATCTCCTCCCCTGTCTGCTTTCCACAGAGACCGCTCTCTCCGTAACTCCATGGTCAATTCGTCCCTTTCCACCTGTACTACCCCCTCTCCTGGCACTTTCCCTTGCAACCGCAAGAAATGCTACACTTGTCGCTTTACCTCCCCCCTTGACTCCATTCAAGGACCCAAGCAGTCCTTCCAGATGCGGCAGAGGTTCACCAGCACCTCCTCCAACCTCATCTATTGCATCCGCTGCTCTAGATGTCAGCTGCTCTACATCGGTGAGACCAAGCGTAGGCTTGGTGATCACTTCGCCGAACACCTCTCCTCGGTTTGCAATAACCAACCTGATCTCCCGGTGGCTCAGCACTTCAACTTCCCTTCTCATTCCGAATCTGACCTTTCTGTCCTGGGCCTCCTCCATGGCTGGAGTGAGGACCACCGTAAATTGGAGGAGCAGCACCTCATATTTCGCTTGGGCAGTTTGCACCCCAGCGGTAATGAACATTGATTTCTCTAATTTCAGGTAGTCCTTTAATTTCTCCTCCCCTTCTCAGCTCTCCCTCAGCCCACAGGCTCCACCTCTTCTTTTCTTCTTTCCGCCCCCCCCCCCCCCCCACCCTCACATCAGTCTGAAGAAGTGTTTCGACCCGAAACGTTGCCTATTTCCTTCGCTCCATAGATGCTGCCTCACCCGCTGAGTTTCTCCAGCATTTTTGCCTACCAAGGAATTTGTTGATTTTAGCTCTGCATTCAACACCATTGTGCCAGAGCTACTACACTCCAAACTCTCCAAGTTGACTGTGCCTGAACCCCTCTGACAGTTGATCACGAACTTCCTGAGACAGGAAGCAGCATGTGAGGCTGGGAAAGCACATCTCGGACCCGCAGACCCTCAGCATAGGAGCGATGGCTGCGTACTCTCTCCTCTCCTTTACTCTCTCTACACAGACGACTGCACCTCCACAGACTCATCTGTCAAGCTTCCCAAGTTTGCGGACAACACAATGCTGATTGGACTGATCTAGGATGGGGAGAAATCTGCCTACCGACAGGAAGTGACACAGCTGGTGTCCTGGTGCCTTCGTAACAATCTGGAGCTCAATGATCTTAAGACAATGGAATTGATAGTAGACTTTAGGAGAGCCTCCCCTCCCCCCACTCACCATCAACAACACCACAGTCACATCTGTGGAGTTTTTTAAGTTCCTTGGAATGATCATCTCCAAGGACCTAAAATGGGGGGCCACCATCGACTGTAGTCAAAAAGGCACAACAGAAGATGTACTTCCTGCTGCAGCTGAGGAAACACAATCTGCCGCAGGCAATGATGGTCCAATTCTATACTGCCATCGTAGAGTCTGTCCTCACCTTCTCCATCATGGTCTGGTTTGGCTGAGCCACCAAGCACGACATCCGGAGGCTGCAGTGAATCGTCCGATCAGCTGAGAAGGCTGCAACCTTCCCTCCATTGATGAACTGTACACTTCAAGGGCCAGGAAGCGAGCAGGTAAGATCATCTCTGATCCCTCTCACCCTGGCCACAAACTCTTTGAAGCACTTCCCTCTGGAAGGCGACTCCGGACTGTCAAAGCGCCGCAACCAGACTTAAAAACAGCTTTTTTTTCCACAGGTAGTAGCTCTACTCAATAACCAAACGTCTGTAGCCTCCTTTTGCTCTGGTATTTTATTTCATTCACATGTTTAAACTATAATGTTTTATTATTAATGGTTAAAGTTTTATGTGTCATTCTTAATTGTTACTGTATGTCGTGTTGTTATTTGCGATGGGAGCACCAAGGCAAATTTCTTGTATGTGTACATACTTGGCCAATAAACGTATTCATTCATTCATTCATCTTATTGAATGATGTAACACTTTCTAGGGTCTGTATAGTTTACTTCAGCTCTTGATTCCCAATTGTTTATGTGTGATGAAAGCCCACAGCAAATTTGACTGTTTTGAGTTGAATTCAAGCAAAGATGTTTTCAAGAACAATGAGAAAATTCAGTTATTGCACGTAATGTGCTTTATATCCACTGTTATTAGAAAACACAGAATAATTTAGAGTTGCTGTGTATAAATTAGTATTCAAAGTTTTAAAAAGCTTACTGCACCTGAAATATGAGCTTTTTGATAATGAGCCTGTGGTGTTCTCTGTTGTTAACCCTGTTTGCAGCATCAAACTGGTGTTTCTTTTAAGTAGAATTTACTTTCAATTCATTCTGCAGAATATAGTCACAGCATCACACATCAAGGAAACAAGCCATTTGCCCCAACTTGTCCATGCTAACCTATGGACATCCTTCCGTTTTAATCCCATCTCCCAGCACATGACCCATACTTTCCTGTGCCAATGCAATTCATGTGCTCATCTAGGCTCTTCTTAAATGCTGTTGGTGAACCATCTACAACCACTCCCTTAGCGTATGCATAATAGGTACATGGCACTATGGGTGAAATAGGACCCTCTTATATCCCCTCTAAATTTCTTCCCTTTAGTCTAAATTTGTTGTCCAATTCCATCAACTTCTAGGTGGAAAATGCTTCTTGTAGTTTGCTCCATCTATACCCTTCATAATTATAAATACTTCAATCATGTCGCCTCAACCTCGTCCGCTCCAGGGAGAATAGACTTGGCTTCTCCAATCTCTCCTCATAACTGAGTCGCTCTCTCCCAGGCAACATCCTGATGAATTTCAGTGATATCACATGCTTCCTATAGCATGATGACCAGAACTGCGTGCAGTACTCCAGCTGAAGTCTGACTAAGATTTTTCAAAGGTGGAGCAAAACTGCACTACTTTTGTATTCAAAGTCTCCCCGCAACCTCTAGCTTTCCAGAAAAAACTATTCAAGAATGTCGAACCTCTCCCTGCAGCTATCACCACCTAATCCAGGCATCATTCTGGTAAGCCGCCACTACTCTTTCCAAATCCTCCACATCCTTCCTGTTATGGGGTGACCAGAATTGCACACAATGTTCCAAATGCAGCCTAAACAAAGTCCTATAAAGCTGCATCATGACTTCCTGACTTATACTCAGTGACACAAATGAAACCAAACATACCATATGCCTTCTTCACCACTCTATCTACTTGTGTTGCCAGTTTCAGGAAGTTATAGATTCCTCTGTACATCAATGCTGTTAAGGGTCATGTCATTGTTTGTATATTATTCCGTTACATTTGACCTCCCAAAGTGCAACACTTCACACTTGCTGGAATTAAAATGTATCTGCCGTTTCTCCACCCATTTCTGTAGATGATCTACATCCCGCTGAAATATTTGACAACCTTCCTCACAGTCTGCGACTCCTGCAATCTTGATACCATCTGCAAACTTAGTAACCAACCTGTCTACATTTATGTCCCAAGTCATTTATGTATATCACAAATAGTAGATGTCCTGGCACAGATCCTTGCAGAACTCCACTGGTCACAGATCTCCAGCCAGCCAGTTTGATGTGTGCCGCCATAACCCTCTATTTTCCATCAATAAACCAGTTCCGAATCCTTACAAGCAAGTCACTATTGATTCTCTGCATCTTTATCTTCTGGGTCTTACTATTATGGGGGACTTAATCAATTGCCTTATGAAAAGCCACATAGACAACATCCACTGCCCTACTGTCATTGATCACCTTCGTCACCTTAAAAAATCTCGAATGCTCTGTGCTCATAGAATATCACGCCTTTGCAGCCTTACAACAAGCTGTCAGTAACTGAGATTTCAGAGTCTCATGATTAAAGGCTCATAATTAATTCATTTCAGGCAGGTCTCATTCCAATAAAGATTCTCAACTTCCAAGAGCTTCAATGGAAATTTATTATATATCATACCTATATTATCAGGTAGAGTTCATTTAGAGCTCAACTTCTGTAACTGATCTCTCAAAAACTGCAGTAACTTATTATTTTCAATGAGCTGTTACACTGACGCTTATCTTTTATGTTGACATAAAAACTCCCACAACGGCATCTGAAGTAAAGTTCTCCTGTAGTACTGAACAGCATTTGTACATTAGAACAGTAACTTCGCTTTGAAAGTGCTTCATCAATTGTGAAGTGTTTTGGGCTCCTGAAATAGTGAAGGTTGCTTATAGACTGAATGAATACTAGTTATTTTCTCTTGAACTTTATGATCAAAGACAGCTTCAATTCTTGGTATGATCCAGTGAATCAACACTTGCTCCTGTTAATTCCAGAGAAACGTTAGCTTAGACACAAATGCGAAAACATTTTGTTCCTTAGAATGTTCGGGAATTTTAACATGAAGTAGCCATCTCTTCATTATGTCACTTTAGAAATAAAATAAAAAGCACCTTTGTACATAGAGCTGTATAAACAGGCTGAATTGCACACTTCTTTGACACTGCTTTTGACGTTAACAAAATAGAATAACCATTGTCATGATCAAATTTATGTGAATTTTGAATATGTATGATCAAGGAGTCTTTAAGCGCACGGGTAGAATACATAGAATACACAGAAAATAGGTGCAGGAGTAGGCCATTCGGCCCTTCGAGCCTGCACCGCCATTCAATATGATCATGGCTGATCATCCAACTCAGTATCCCGTACCTGCCTTCTCTCCATACCCCCTGATCCCTTTAGCCACAAGGGCCACATCTAACTCCCTCTTAAATATACTTTCACTGCATCCTATAAATGTATTGTCGAACCAACAGTCTTGACTCAGCAGTTCACACTTTAGATGTAGAGTCCCAGACCATTAATGAAATGCTGGAGATTCCAATTTTTGACTGCGATTGAATCTTGACTCTCCAGTCAATATAAATATTCAGTGCACAGTTTCAAAGAAGAGCAAGTGAAGTAATGTATCAAAACAATGTGTAGTTATATCTAGCCTTTAAGATGGCAAATAAATCTCAAGGCACCTGAGAGACATGGTAGGAAATAAAATTTGATAGCAAGCCAATAAGGAGATGTTAATGCAAATTCAGAGGCATATTTTTTAAATGGAAATTGACCTCTACTTCGGGAAAGGATGTTAGATTGGTAGAATGGTTCAGAGGAAAACATTTTGAGGTTGGGGACATTGGAAGTTGAAGGCATCGCTGCAAATTATTTAGCTACAAAATTGCAGGATGGATAAGCACAAATATCTTAGAAGTTTGAGAACCAAAAATTGCAAATCTATACATAACTCAAACTCTGATCTTGTTATCTTCCGGTTTGTGCGGTCTTTCTATTTCCACAAAAACGGTTTGTGATAGCGCTACGATTTTTTGCCAGTTCACTCACCGTTCTCCTATGCTGCGATTGCACTACGTTCCGATCGGATTAATGTCGTAAAAATTAGCGAGGTTTAAAAAAATCGTACAAACCGCACGTATGCAGATCGATCTCTTCTGCCGTTCAGCACTGCGCGGATTAGTCTCTTCCCCTGTCGCTCACCGGGATGGTCCGCCCCTTTTGCGCCATCACGTCTTTACTGGACCTGCGGAGGTTTCCAACCGAACACAATTTTCAGAGGGACCTGAAGCAGCCCAGCCCCAAGCAACACAGACCCGAGCAGCCCAGCGTCGGAGACCCAGCCCAGCTTCGGAGACCCGACCCAACCCAGCATCGGAGGCCTTGCCCAGCCCATCGTGGGAGACCCAGCCCAGCCCAGTCGGAGACCCAGCCCAGCCCAGAGTCGGAGACCCAGCCCAGCCCAGAGTCGGAGACCCAGCCCAGAGTCGGAAACCCAGCCAAGCCCGGAGGTGTCGCCTATGTCCCAAACGGAAAGCGGCTACTCTGATTCCGGCAGAGGAGAACGACCAGCACCCGCTGTGAGTCCCCATCGCACCACCAATTCCAGCCACTACCCCTCGGGTCCCCCTCGCTGGCTCCTCCGCCCTCTCCTGTGATACCGCCCTCTCGCCCATGGCTCTTCCCCATCTTTTCTCCAACCTCACTCCCCCCTCCCACACACCCCTCTCCCCCACAACTCCCCCCGCCCACTCACTCCTCTGCCCCCACAACTCTCCCCGCCCACAACTCCCCCCCACCCACAACCCCGATCTCCCCATAACAACCCCTCCCGCCCACACACACCCCCGCCCACACCTCCCCCCGCACACAACCCACCTGCCCCCACACCCCCCCGCACACAACCCCCCTGCCCCAACACCCCCCCCGCCCCCACACCTTCTCTGCCTCCAAACCCCCCCCTACACACCTCTCTACCCACAACTCCCCCCCGCCCACACAGCCCCCTCCCCTACAACTACCCCCGCCCACGACGCCCATCCCCCCACAACACACCCATCCCCCACAACCCCCCGCCCACATCCCACCCCCCGCGCACACACCCCCCGTGCACACACCCTCGCCCACACCCCCCCTGCCCACACACACCCCCAGCCCCACAACCTCCCACCCCCACCCCTCCTCCCCTCCCACCCCACACCCCTCCTCCTCTCCCACCCCACACCCCTCCTCCCCTCCCACCCCACACCCCTCCTCCTCTCCCACCCCACACCCCTCCTCCCCTCCCACACCACACCCTCCCTCCCGCCACACACCCCACTTCCCTCCCCCCCGCCCCTCCTCCCCTCCCACAAATGAAGAGGTGGAGGAGGGAGTGCTCGGGGATGAGGGGAAATGAGCCGCGCCTGCGCAGTGTGGGGCTATGGGTGAGTGGTGGAATATTCCGTTGTGTGAACGGTTTGGTTTGGGGGAACGGGTGAATGGTGGAATATTGTGTTGGGGGACCAGGCCTCCCGTGTGACTGGCACCCAACAGATTCCACTTAGTCTTGTCTGAAATAAAACTGAAAATTCTAGTATCGAATCAGGCAGTATCTAGGGAAAGAGTAACTGAGTTAACGTTTCATATCAAAGACCATTCATCAGAATTGGTAAGGACAGAAAAACAGTTAATGTGAGGCTGCAGCGAGGATGGAGAAAGAATGCAGAGGAGAAAGGGAATATCTCTGAGGCCAATCATGCCCTGTAAATATAAGATATAGGAATGATGGGTTAATGGGGGCAGTTTGGGAAGGGGAACCTCGTCCTTTCTTTGTTAAAGCTATGGAATGTTGCCAGTTAGAGAGAATGCAGACAAAGGAATGTAAGACTTATCTAATGTATAGACGTATCTTGCATTAAATGTTGTACCCTTTATCGATTTTCTGTGGACTGCAGATGTTTGATCGTATTCATGTATAGTTTTTTTCTTTGACTGGATAGCATGCCATCAAAAAGCTTTTCACTGTACCTCGGTACACATGACAATAAACTAGACTAAACATCAGGCTTCAAAAAAAGTTTCAAGCTCAATTACTGGCCTGATACTTTCCTTTGCATTCCTTCCCCAACCTTCTTGCAGATGAATACTAACTGTGAATAAATACTATACTCTGGGTTAGTTCCTGTGGACTGAAGGGTAGCTAATGTAACCCCACTTTTTAAGGAAGGAGAGAGAAAAAGGGGAATTATAAACCAGTTAGACTGACATCGGTAGTGGGAAAAAGCTGGAGTTGATTATTAAAGATGTAACCGCAGCGCATTTGGAAAGCACGGACAGGATCGGTCAACATCAGCATGGATTTATGAAAGAAAACCATGCTTGACTAATCTTCTGGAATTTTTTGAGGATGTAACAAGTAGAATGTCTAAGGGAGAGACAGTGGAAGTGGTGTATCTGGACTTTCAAAAAGCCTTTTACAAGGTCCCACACAAGAGATTAGTGTGCAAAATTAGAGCACATGGTATTGGGGGTAGGGTATTGACATGGATAGAGAACTGGTTGGCAGACAGGAAGCAAAGAGTATGAATTAACGGGTCCTTATCAGAATGGCAGGCAGTGGCGAGTGGAGTGCCGCAAGGCCCCAGTTATTTACAATATATATTAACAATTTAGTCGAGGGAATTAAATGTGACATCTCCAAGTTTGAGGATGACACAAAACTGGGTGGCAGTGTGAGCTGCAAGGAGGATGCTATGAGGCTGCAGGGTGACTTCGATAGGCTGGGTGAGTGGGCAGATGCATGGCAGATGCGGATAAATGTGAGTTTATCCACTTTGGTGGCAAGAACAGGAAGGCAGATTATTATCTGAATGGTGTCAAATTAGGAAAAGGAGAGGTACAATGAGACCTGGGTGTCCTTGTACATCAGTCACTGAAAATAAGGATGCAGGTACAGCAGGCATTGAAGAAAGTTAATGGTATGTTGGCCTTGATTGCGAGAGGATTTGAGTTTAGGAGTAAATAGGTCCTACTGCAGTTGTTCAGGGCCTGATGAGACCGCACCTGGAGTATTGTGTGGAGTTTTAGTCTCCTAATTTGAGGAATTGCATTATTGCTATTGAGGGAGTGCAGCATAGGTTCAGCAGGTTAATTCCCGGGATGGCGGGACTGACATATGATGAAAGAATGCTCGACTGGGCTTGTATTCACTGGAATTGAGAAGAATGAGAGGGGATCTTATGTAAACATAAAATTCTTAAAGGATTAGATAGGCTAGATGCAGGAAAAATGTCCCTGATGTTGGGGGTCCAGAACCAGGGGTCACAGTTTAAGAATAAAGGGTAGACCATTTCGGACTGAAATGAGGAAAGGTATTTTCACCCAGAGAGTTGTGAATCTGTGGAATTCGCTGCCACAGAGGGCAGTGGAGGCCAATTCACTGGATGTTTTCAGAGAGAGTTAGATTTAACTCTTAGGGCTAAAGGAATCGGGATATGGGGAAAAAGCAGGAACGGTGTACTGATTTTGGATGATCAGCCATGATCATATTGGCTGGCTCGAAGGGCCGAATGGCCTACTCCTGCACCTATTTTCTATGTTTCTCTATTTCTGGCTTGGATGAAAGGCCTTTGATCTAAAACATTAACTTTGTTCTCACTCCCCAGATACTGCTTGACCTGCTGAGCATTTCCAACATTTTCTGTTATTTTCTTAGATGTTTTTGGGCCCGTACAGAATTAAGAAATAGGGAGGGTCAAGACCATGGATAGATTTGTAAACAATACAAAGTATTATTTATCTGGGACCCAATGTCCCAGTTATTATAAGATTTTGCCTGAAGTAGTTAAAGAAAACATGGATATAAATGACCTTTGAAGGTAGGTGTTTGAATAATTAAGAGTTTTCAAGCATATCTGTTAAGGGTGGTTGTGAATAATTTACTGCAGGTATTTTTTTTGGTTTAAGCTAACGTGGGAATGATGTTTAATTATTATTGTACTTCAGTTAATATATCATCTGTTTATGTTTATGTATTATCCTACTAGTTGTACTCAGGCATCACAAGAACAATGCTTACAAATATCACAAATCTTTGCTATTTTGCAGTCTTCTAGATACATTATGAAGACTAATCACATTCATCATCTTTAATGTAAAAGCTTTTTCATAGATGAGTAATCTGACAAAATGTAAGCCAAGGAAGTATATATTTGCTGGTGAATCTACATCCTGGTCAAAGAGTAGGTTTTAAGGAGCAGGGCAATGGATTCTGCAACAGAGCCTTGCTACAAAAGGCACCCTGCCTGAAGGGGAAGATTAAAAATTCACAAAATAGTTTGTAGAGTTGGTGATTTACAGAGACAGGGAAAACTGTGATCTTGAAGCTTTTGGAACACACTCATAAAAATTTAAATTGCAAGACTATCCACAGTCAAAGGAGTAATAAGTGACTGAGGCTTTCTGGGAGGTTAGGATAGGCGCATTACAATTACGGAATTTGGAGGTTGTGAGACCTGCCAGAAGGACATTGTTTGTGTTCAAATGAAGGAATCTAAAATTACACCATTTCACTTCAACCTGAATGTTTAGCCGTGGAAGAGGGTAAAATTAAAAATGGAGACCTTTCTGTTTGTCCTAATGAAAGTCATCTCCTGCATCATTTGTTCCTACCTGAGACACAAGAAAGTGCAGATGATAGAAAACATAAAGTGCGGGAGGAACTCAGTGGGTCAGGCAGCTTCTGTGGTGAAAAATGACAGACAATGCTTTGGGTTGGGACCCTTCTTTAATTTGTCCACCTGACCATTCCTCCACAGATGCTGCCTGACCTGCTGTTTATCTCCACCATTTTGTTTTGTTTTTTTCTGTAAATTACTGAATTGGTTTGTGGCAATTATTTTGACTTGTTTAGTACAAACAGGTAAGATTGTGTGCACGCACTGCTGTTAACTATCCAAACTATAATAATGGTTGAAGTGTACCCACTTCAGAAAATTATATGCCATTTAATGTGTTTTACCTTTATAGGATGCACTACTGTGGAATACTTTCACTGAACCCTGTTCAAAAACGCATGAAACTCCCATCAATATAAAAAGATTTAGCAACATGTATCTGACTATTTATAGTATTTGTTAATAACATTACATTGGTTTAAAGTGAGCTAATTCACAAAAATTGACTTGCAGGATGTATAATTAAATAAATTTGTATGAATATTCACAACATATACATCATAAATCACTTTAAATTATAATTTGACACATTGTTAAGTAGTACTGAATATATAGTTTCAGAAAGATAGAACCCAGCTGTTTAAATTTCAGATGTCCTTTTATTGACATTTTAGAATGAAACTTTGATATTTCAGAATGCTTTCTTTGGTCATTATGTGCCTTCTTGAAGGAAGAAAAACAGTATAGCTGATTGGTATTTAAATTTCATCTGTGTTTTTTCCTTGTGCACAGAATGCGTCTTTGCTTTCATGTTGCGTCATCGTAACCATTAAAGCATATTTTCAAAGAAGCTAATAGCGATGTGAAAAGTCACAGGAGTGAAACACAGTTGTAATTACATTGAAATAATTATAATATGCAATGCTCTTCTTCAGGGAATATACTCTGCCCTAGAAACAAAATGTTAAAGACAGATTGCATCAAGGTTTCCAAATTGAGTATTATGCAGGGAACAATGAAATGAATGTTGCGTCTCCAGGGGCAGAAACATTTCTGCCATCGTAGCATATCCTTTGGATCAAAATACTCAAATAATGATTTTACTTATCAATACTTCCCAGAATAAAGATTGATATAACTGAAGGAACAAATGCCCTACTGCTTATGTGTCACGTAAAGCTTTAAAATAAACAGTTTATCAACACTCCTTGCATAAACTGTTAAGGGCTTGTCCCACTTACGCAACCTTTTCGGCGACTGCCGGCACCCGTCATAGGTCGCTGAAAATTTTCAACATGTTAAAATTCAGCGACGACGAGAAAGACGCTACGACTCTTTTGGTGACTAGGAGACCTCTCACGACCATACAGGTGACCCCTGGTGACAGTTGTCACCAGGGGGCATGTCGCCAGGGGGTCGCTTGTATGGTCGTGAGGGGTCGCCTGTATGGTCGTGAGAGGTCTCCTAGTCACCCAAAGAGTCGTAGCGTCTTTGGTCGCCGCTGAATTTTCAATATGTTGATAATTTTCGGCGGCCTATGACGCATGCCGGCAGTGAGACAGGCCCTTTAAGCAGTCACATACAAGCAGCATTAAAATTAGGTATAAAGTAATTCCTTTATATTCCAGGATTCTACTTTGCTACTTACTGATACCTCCTTTTTATATTTTTTACCTCAATTGCTAGTAGCTACTTGAGTAACTCAGCAAGGTTTCATACTTTTCAGTTTATTTGTATACTGGCTATTCACAAGAAGAATTAAATTAAAACTGCTAACATTCATTCTTTGTAAATGGAAGGTTGGTTGACCATTGGAAAAGTCTGATATATGACCATAACACTTGTGAAACAAGACTTTTATGTTTTTGTTAGAATGATCAGCAAACATTAGTTTATAACTTTTAATGATAAACTAATTGTGGGCCTTCGGCATTACACATTGGTTGGCACACCACGATATTTTCAAGGTCTATGGAACAAAATTCCACCTTATGCAATGGATGGAACGTTAAATATAGAGCAAGGCCTCAGCGTTGATTAAACACTTTTTTCAAGAAAAAAAGTTGTTTTTGTGATAATTTTTCAATGCATAGTGGACCAAGGAGCATCTTAAACAATGAGATTGTAGACATTCATGGAACAAAAGATGCTTTTCAGCTAATTGCATCAGTGGTCTCAGGCCTGCAGCTGGAAAATTAAATGTTGCACCTAAGGCATCCTATGCATCCTAATAGTCCATATGCGAGGAAAGATGTTCTTTACATTTTTTGCAGTGGGAAGATTCAATTGCCGGGAATTGGTAGAGTGTTTGGAGAAGATCGACATCCTTACCATTCTCAAATCCCAATTTTCCCTATGCGATCTATGTGCCCAAATGGAAAAAATCTGAAGAAACAAGGAACTGCAGATGCAAGTTTACAAACAAAATGACATAAAGTACTGGCGTAACTTAGCATGGATAGGTGATCTTTTGGCTCGGGACCCTCTTCCGACTAATTGTAGGGAGAAAGAATGAGGAAGGGCAGGGCAAACCATGACAGGTAATATGTGAACACAGGTGAGCGGGGGGGGGGGGGGGGGTTGATCGGCAGATGTTGGACAAATGCCAGAAATGAAAAAAAGGTGTGAGACAAAAGGATTTGAAGAGTTGCGAATTGTGAAGCCCGAGGAAGGAATGGAGAGGGAGGGAAGAAATAGGTGTGAGTCTAGATGGGGCATAGGGGAGGAGGGAGGGAGTGTGGAGGTGAAAGAGGAGGGTGGGCTGCTAGTTAAAATTGGAAAATTCAATGTTCAGAGCAGCAGGAATCACAGACGGGGAGCAGTGAGAGAGGGTCTCACAGAATTACCGTCAGAGAGAGGAGAATTCTTCAAATTAGGAATAAGTAACTGCAGATGCTGGATTATTAAAAAAGTACTGAAGTATCTCAGCAGGTCAGGCAGCATCCTTGGAGAACATAGATAAATGATGATTTGGGTCGGGACCCTTCTTCAGACCGATGGTGGGCGGGGTGGAGGGGCGAAAGCTAGAAGTGAGAAGGGGCAGGACAAAGCATGGCAGGTGAACATAGGCGAGGGGAGTTTTGATAGGCAGATAGTTGGACAAAGACCAGAGATGGAAATAAAAGGTGTGAGACAAGAACAGCAGGAATCACAGAGTGGGTGCGGTGAGAGAGGAGCAGCAGGAATCACAGAGGGGGGTGACAGAGAGGGATCTTCAATTTTATGTAACTTCTACCAGCTCTTCCCCCCCTTTCTCCCCACACCCCCTTTCTTCGTACCTCCTCGCCTGTGCCCTACCTTGACGTGTACCTATTTCTTTCCTATGGCTTTATAGTTCACATCTCTTAAATCCTCTTCTCACACCTTTTTTTCTTCACTGGCCTTTGTCCAACCATCTTTATATCAAAACCCACCTCTTGCCTGTGTTCACCATTACCTGCCAAGCTTTGTCCTGCTCCTCCTTTCTTCTAGCTTTCTCCCCCCCCCCATCCCCTCTTATAAACAGTCTGAAGAAGGGTCCTGACCTGAAACATCAGCTATCCATGGAAAAATCTTTGGGTTATTTGCATGGGCTTGATAGTCTTCAACTGAACATTACAGTGCCTGCTGCTTTCACAAGACGACCATAGGTGGAAGAACATCCAGTAGCACACCAGGAAATCCGTGGAAATGCACTTCCACTGCGATTGCTTACATTCGCATGTCATGTTGATGGCAAGTTGTACATTTCTTGTTATTGGCAAGTAAATACATCTTGTTTAATGTTACAAGCTAATCAATATGTAGATGCCTTCGAGAGGAGCACTGATCTCACACTCCCTAGCTGACACTCATGCAAAATTGAGGATGGTGGCTAAAGTAAAAATAAAATGCTGGAAACAATAAACGGGTCAGGCAACATCAGTCAAGTTAACGATTCAGGTCAAAGAACCTGAGGGCGGAATGGTGGCGCAGCGGTAGAGTTGCTGCCTTACAGCACCAGAGACCCAGGTTTGATCGAGACTAAGGGTGCTGTCCATACGGAATTTGTACATTCTCCATGTGACTTCAGTGGGGTTTCTCTGGGATCTGCGGTTTACTCACACACACTAAACACATACAAGTTGGTAGGTTAATTGGCTTGGTATAATTGTAAATTATGTGCGTGTGTAGGACGGTGTTAATGTGCGGGGATCGTTGGTCAACGCGGACTCGGTGGGTCGAAGGGCCTGTTTCCACGCTGTATCACTAAACTAAACTAAACCGTTGACAGTTCTATTTCTCTTTCAACAGATGCTGCCTGACCTCTTGTGTATTCCCAACATTTTTTTATTTCAGATATCTACCATTTGTTTATTTTTGGATACATTATCCGCAGATGATAAAAATCATTTTGTGGTGTAGCATTGTGTTGTAGTCCAATGGTAACATATTCAGAGGCAACATTGACAAGTAGTAAGTTTGAGTTTGAAGTTGATTCTTTTATTTAAAGAGTTAGAATATGCCATCTCATATTTTACAGAAGAATAAAGAATGTACTGATGCCAGCAGATTTCTATTGATAAACCATTTGCCTATTTAAATATTTTCTGTCACACTGACTACTCTCTAATTACTGCTATATTTTATAAACACTGACCTAGATTTTTGGAATGCAGTTGAAACTATCCACTAAAATGGCACAACTTTTGTTTGGGCCTGTGGTGAGCAATTATCTTATGTGCACAACATGAAATGTGTTATGCATATAAATATCATCAATATTGGCTTGTCTAAACAGAAATCACACTTCTTTCATAAGTACTCCAAAGAATGACCCCTCCCCCATAGTGACAGTTTTTAAAGTTTGGCAGTGTCATATCACTACTGTGTCATATCGTGGGGAAGATGAAAGAGGTTTGTGAGGATTTCAAGGCGACTTCATCAACTGACATCCAAATAGGTGCTTGGGTGGAGATCACGAGAGAATTCACGGAGTGCTAATAGCACACAAAGGAGCAAATTCCTTCTCACAGTCCATTTTCAGTTCCTAAACTAGTACATAGGGAGCATGATTTGTAAAAGCATTTTTAGCCATCTATTTTCCAGAATTCCTTAATCACTATGTCTGATCGCTTTGAGGCATTGCTGATTTTGCTAAATATGTTGCATTGAAGTTAAGCCATGGTGCTAAAAAGAACCTTGGAGAAAACTCATCACTACCAAATCACTCAGTCAGATATATTTAGGGAGTGCTTGTGCCTATTTAGGCTGCACATTGTTTCTTGTCACTTCTAATGGCCTGTATCACTGATATTATACCAAGCAAATTACAGGACAATCTCTCACTGACCATCTGTTAGTTCCTCCCTGCAATTTGCTCTGTATGGATGTCACCTCTTTTTCCTCAAAAGGCTCAGATCCTTCAATGTGCGCAATGACATGCTGCACTTGTTCTACTATACTGTGGTTGCAAGTGTCATTTTCTACGCTGTTGTCTGCTGGGGTAACAACATCAGTGCTAAAAACATCAAGAAGTTGGACAAGCTGGTAAAACGAGCTAGCTCAGTGCTGGGGGGGGGGGGGTGAGTGAACTCTGTGGTGGATGTGCTTGAGAGGCGTATGAGGAGCAAGGTGATGGTCATCCTCGACAACTCCGGTCACCCCCTCCATGAAATTCTGGAGGGTCAAAAGAACACACGGAACAACAACCGGCTCCTCTCCCTGCGCTGTAGAACGGAGCGGTTCAGGAGATCCTTCACCTCTGCAGCCATTAGATTTTATAATACTGGACCGCTAGGCTGTATGGGGATGCTTTGCATTTTTAATAATTAATTATTGGGTCTTTTTAAGTATTTATTGCTTTCAGGTATTGTCCATATTGTATTTTATGTTTTTTTTTGTCTGCTTTCATTCTGAATGTGTAGGTTTGTTGGTTGTTGGCTTCTGGATATCTGAATTTCCCTGAGGGGATCAATAAAGTATTTTTTATTATTATTATTATTATTATTATTATTATTATTATTATTACCTGCAGATGTTGAATTTGACAAATAATGTGTCTTTTGTATTGGGAATTATATCTTTCTGAAATTCATGCGCTTCTTTCACTGTGCTATGTTTCCATTGCTTCATGCACAACTTAATATGCCTCTCGGGACTGAGGATGAATTCCTTCTACTCCAGTTATGAGATGGCTGGCCCCATAGCAGAAGCGTCCACGCCGCGGGGCTGGAAACTGGAAGTATCCTGAGCTAATTCTGCTACCACCATCATCTATTGCAACAAGTGATGGCTCCCACTGATTGTCACCGTAAGCTTGCATCCTTTTCAGGACGGACAATGACAGCCATGTCAACATTTGAAACATAGAAGATGGACACAAAAGAAGATGAGACGGCTAAAGGATCCTTTGTGGAATCGGCAGATTCTGTACCTGTCTTTACTTATACTCGATCTCCATATGTTCATGCCGGAGAGCCAAAAGACATTTTTTCAATGAGATTTTTATTCAATTTTCAGAAGCAATAGCAATTACTGGTATTTGCAAGGTTAGTCAATGGTTAAGGGAGGCACATTATCACAGTCCTGAGACATCACTGCAAAAGGGTTTTTTTCTGGAAGCACCAGATATTATTTCATTACCTGTTCATTCAATGTCTTTCTTCCATTGAAAGTGTTTGTTGACTGATTCATTGGTATTTAACTTCATTCAGGGGTCAAGGAAAGAGCGTTCACATCGTGGCCCTGTTTCCACCAATCTTTCCACTACTACGCACAAGAAGTGCAAGATGCCATTGTATGCAGATGCCGAGAAGTGTG
Organism: Malacoraja senta; assembly: GCA_038087875.1. Lineage (NCBI taxonomy): Eukaryota > Metazoa > Chordata > Chondrichthyes > Rajiformes > Rajidae > Malacoraja > Malacoraja senta. Next base: position 163,930 of record JAXLNO010002089.1, on the reverse strand, counting down.
TTCAGTTCTGGCTGGAAAATTTCTAATCTTGTGATGTGGACTCGATAAGAAGCTTCATTCAGAGTTCTTCGAGTCCATTTTTTTATTTTTATTTGTTCACTAGATGTGGGCATCGCCAGAAAGGCCAGTGCTTAATGTTCATTGTTAATTCAAGATGCCAAGACAAACCCTCATACCTGCAACAACACCGAGAATGTCCAACATCAATATTTTGTGGGCCACCATTGACATATAGTGAATGTCAATGGTGGCTCCCAAGATAATAAAGGCAAAAGGATTGGCTGGATCTATCTCCAAAGGTATTTTCTCTTGAGCTCCCAAAACATCTTCAAATGTCATCGCCGACCTGAAAAATTCTGTGTGCTAATTATCTGATTATTTTCAGCATTTCTTGTTTTATTTTGTATGTCCAGCAAATTCAGAATTTTGCATATGGCCTATTTGTAGCGATTTATATTATTTTAGGGATTGGGCCTCCTTTCCTGCGCTGGCCGTGTCAGTATTTTCTGTTCAATCTCATTGGTTCTTGTTGTAATGTTCCTCAGATATAAAACATAATCATGCGTTGGTTAATTGCTGGACTAGTGTACTTCATAAGAATATAATGATGAGCAAAGCCTAGGATGTAATGCCAGCCAAAGGGTTGCTGGTTTCAACAGATCATGAGGTTAATGTTTGAGGATTTTAAAGGGCCTGTCCCACTTGGCCGTCATTTGCGCGCCATTTACGCGACCTCGTCGTCGCGTTGAGATGCACGGGTAGTGTGTGGGCCGCACGTGACGGTCGCCTGGAGAAGTGTGGAAGGGTATCGAGTTGCGCGCGGTATCGCGCGTCGCTCCAGGATTTTGTAGGGCACAAAACCTTTGCGCGCCTCCGGCGTGACGTATTGCATACGCACGTGGGCGTATTGCGATCGCAAGCAGGTGTCCTGACCTCGTACATGTTGCGCATGTTGACGCATGATGGCGTCACCGTGCGTAACCATGCGCCGCCGCGCGCCGCCCATACGCAGTCGGCCACAATGAGAAAATAATTGCACCGTAAGCATCAAGTCCTCAAAGTAACTATAAGGATAGGGTAGACAGACTTGCATTGTTTTCTCCGGAACACCAGATGGTGAGGGGAGGGGGTCCTGATAGAAGTATATATAATTATGAGAGGCATAGATGGGTAGACAGTCAGAACCTTCCCCCCACCACAAGGTCAGAGTAACACCTTAATAAGTATTTTTGAAACATCCTTAGTTAAGGATGTTTCAAAAGTTAACATCCAGGTAAGGATTGCAGATTTTATATCCTAAAAGAACACTGGTAACCAAATTAGTTTGTTTTTTTTAAACCACCAACAATTTTACCAACACCATTTTTTTTTTAAATTGCAAACTAATTCTAAAGCTGGGTTCAAACCCTCAAACTGCTATAATGGAATACAAGTTTGTGTTTGTTGGGAGTAATTCAGAAAGCAAACAATAATTTTATCAATGTTTCACTTAACAAATGATGTCAATACGCTGGTACACAAAAATGCTGGAGAAACTCAGCGGGTGCAGCAGCATCTATGGAGCGAAGGAAATAGGTAACGTTTCGGGCCGAAACCCTTCTTCAGACGCTGACTAATTCTACTTGCAGAGCAGATAAAATATCTGAAGGCGCATGATGATGGGTGATGACGCGCGCGACCGTCGCGTGTCAGTCACTACTGACCTGTCGCGTAAACGACGGCCAAGTGGGTCAGGCCCTTAATGGCTTTGTTGCCTTTCCTAATGTATAATTATGTCAGGGTACAATTTTGCATGTCCAATTGATTTTATCAACGTGGAAAAGGTATAGGTAGCAGGCATTTAATTGCATTTTGCCTACTAGTGTTTTTTTATCAGGCAAACGCAACAGTGAATGTCTTGGCTTATGCTTTTAGGTCCTTTCTAGCCGATTTATCAATATACGTAGAACAATACAGCACTGATACAGGCCTTTCAGCCCATATTGTCTGTGCCGAACATGATAGAAAATTGAATGAATCTCCTCTGCATGCATGTGGTCTTTATCTCTCCATTCCCTGCATATCTATGTGCCTATCTAAAATCCTGTTAAATGCCAGTTTTGTGTCTGCTTCCACTGCTATCCCTGGCATTGCATTTTAAATATGCACTATGCTCTGCATAAAAAAATAACATACCCAGCACATTTCCTTGTGCCCCTCTCAACTTACAGATATGCCCTCTAGTCTTTAATATTTCTACCTTGTGGTGGGGGGAAGGTTCTGACTGTCTACCCATTTATGCCTCTCATAATTATATATACTTCTATCAGGACCCCCTCCCCTCACCATCTGGTGTTCCGGAGAAAACAATGCAAGTCTGTCTACCCTATCCTCATAGTTAATACCCTCTAACCCATGCACAGTTCTCATAAACCTCTTCTGCACCATCTCCAAAGCCTCCACATTATTCCTGTATTGGGGCGACCAGAACTGCACACAATACTCCAAATGTGGCTTAGCCAGAGTTTTATAAAGCTGCACCATGACTTTCTGACTCTTATGGTCAGTTCTCTGACCAATGAAGGCAAACATATCATATATCTTTACAGCAATATCTACTTGTGTTGCCTCTTTCAAGGACCTATGGACTTTCCCCCCATATTTCCTCTATACATCAATACTGTTAAATGACTTGTCATTAACTGTATACTCTTCCTTTACCTTTGCCCTCCCAAAGAGCAACACCACAGACTTGTTCAGATTTTCTCTACCCATATCTATAACTAATCTATGTCCCACTATATCCTTTACTCACTGTCTGCAATTCTGTCCCTATACCTCCCCCCTCCACTCTGTCCAAGGACCCCAACAGTCTTTTCAGGTGAGGCAGAGGTTCACTTGCACCTCCTCCAACCTCATCTACTGTATCCACTGTTCCAGGTGTGAACTCCTGTATATTGGCGAGACCAAGCGCAGGACACCTCCATCAGTCCACCTGAACCTACGTAATCTCCCGGTTGCTGGACATTTTAACTCCCCCTCCCATTCCCACACTGACCTGTCCTGGGCCTCCTCCATTATCAGAGTGAGGCCCAGCACAAATTGGAGGAACAGCACATATTTCGCTTGGGCAGTTTACTCCCCAGCGGTATGAACATTGACTTCTCTAACTTCAAGTAACCCTTGCTTTCCCTCTCTCTCCTTCCCTCTCTCTCCAACCCTCCCCCTTCCCAGTTCTCCGACCAGACTTACTATCTCCGACTATATTTTGTCTGTTTGTTTTGTTACCCTCTCCCAGCTAACAATGATTTATTCTATATTTTCCTTGATCTCCATTCTCTTTGCCCTGTTTTCACACCTTCACATGTCCTTATCTATCTATCTCCCTCCCCCCTGTGGTCAATCTGAAGAAGGGTCTCATTAAATGAGACACAAAATGATTGCATTTTGTATCTATCTTTGGTTTAAACCGGCATCTGCAGTTCTTTCATGTGCAATTCGATCAATTTTGGTGTCAACTGCAAACCCACTAACCATCTACATTTATGTTCAAATTGTTTATAAACAATACAGGTCTGAGCATAGATCCCTGCAGAACACCACTAGTCACAGACCTCCAGCCAGAATAACACCCTTCCACTACTGCGGTCTTCTATGGGTAAGCCAGTACTGAATCCAAGCTACAAAGTCCCTATGGATCTCATGCATCATAATCTTCTGGATCAGTTTGCCACGAGGGACTTTATTAAATGCCATAATAAAATCCATGTAGACAACATTCCCTCCCCTCCTCTCTTCAGAAGAATCACGTCATCACCTCTTCAACAATCTCAATAAAGTTAGTGCAGGTAGATGGGACTAGGGAGAAGTTAAAAAAAAAAATATTTTTAAGTGTTCGGCACGGACTTGAAGGCCCGAGATGGCCTGTTTCCGTGCTGTAATGGTTATATGGTTAGTGGTGCATGATCTGCCGAGGAAAAAGGCATGCTGACTATCTCTAATTATCCTGTTACTCCTTCCCAGGATTATCTCTTCTTCCCTTCTTAAACAAAGAAACAACCTAGAATACTCTCCAGTCCTCTGGGATCTCACCTGTGGCTAGAGAAACTACACAGATCTTTGCAAAGGCCCCTGCAATCTCTTTGATTACCTCTCTCAATAGCCTGGGATAGATAGGGGACAGAAATGAGCTCAGAGACTTGCACTTCCTACTAGACACGTGTTTCTCTTTCCCTGTCTAGTTTTGATATTCTCCCTGATCCCCAAACCATCATATATATATTCAGTTTTCCAATAGCTGGGTAAGAGACACATGCCCACAAACTCCAGTTTGAAGAACCCTTCTGGCACCCAGGATGAGGCGAGTACAGAGTCCAGTAGAGGACAGAGATTGTGGAGCATGCTCCAATTTACATCCGGTAGTCTGTAGGAAGATTTGCAGCTCGTGCATCAATTCTTTCTTGACCCCAGAGCCAACAAAATGTTGATATTGGCATATCATCTTTCATTGGTCAAGATATTGGGCAATCTTCATTAGTATTTTGCTGTTTATTGTAAGGGAGAATTGACAGATTTTTCATCCTTGTCCTTGGATTGTAGAATTGCAACAACTAGACTACCAAGCATTAACCTAGCCCATAGATTCCCATTTGCACATTACTCATGTAGAGTGTCTTGTCATATTACCTTTATTCAAATACCTCTTCAACTATAGGTTTGGCACCTGTGTGTTAAGTGTGTTAAAGCCCGACTGAGCAAATATGAAAATGCTGCAATAGTACTATGAATAGCCATTTATAACAAGTAATATCACTGACTTCACACGTCCTGTTGTCAGGGTATTACATGTTTTTTAAAAAAACAGGTAATATTCCTTTTATTCAGCACTCTATTGGTACATTCCCTTAATCCTAAGCAAGTAGCAATGTTACAAAATGTTGAGATTTAAAAAATCAAGTCTGCAATTTATCCCATCAGATAAAGCATAAACAGGTTTAATTTGACACCTGATTCACTTTCATATCTTAAGTATTAAATAAGTTATGGCCATTTTCATACTCGGAAATTAGCATCTTGCTTTTCGATTGACTTAACACAAAAGCTGTGATCGAGGACAGTCAAAAGCCCATAACTTTCTTAAAAATTAAGAGAACTGAATGACATTTTCAGTTATTATAGATTGAAGCATTCTGAAACAAATATGAATTAATCTTACTTGGATGACCTGAAATTAAAGCATATAATTAGTTAGTTACCCAATTGTAGCTAATTACAAAATTCAATTACTAGATCTAAACATCTATCCATTTCTTAAGAAAAGATTAACATTTTTAAATAGCCTAAGTGTCCAAATAACATTCACACAAGAATTCACAATATAACATGATTTTTAAATCTCATTGTCATGAATTTATAGGCCAAATGGAAGGAATTTTGTGTTTAATTCCCGTAAATTAATGGGCATTTAAATCATCTTGCGAGTGGGATTTTGTGGAATGCGATCGATTGGAACGTTGCGGTTGCGGTGAATTTAAACCCCACATCGGCAGGAAAAATGCTGCTGGTTCGTATATTTACATAATCACCTTTTCGCAACGTAAAATGTGGATTAAGGGCATCCTAAGAAGCACTTTTATACATAAAATAAACGTCTTTCCTTTACCTGTCCCGTGCGTGAAATCCGGCCCCGTTGTCGGCGTTCACGGCATTAGAAGCTGATTTTCATTTTACTCCTGCGCTGAAATGGTCCAGCGATTAAAAAAAAAATTCACAGAACGGCCGTCGGAACAAATCTTCAGCAAATATATCGAGGACAGGTAGGACAATAACTGCATTTTAACCCCGCCCCCTCCTCAATGGCGCCAAAGTCGTGCACACGACCAGTGACAGAACTGCAGCGCCGCTGAAGGTAAGTTTTGTAACATACCTAAAGCAAGCAGAAATGATCCAAATTTCAGCCTCTTTGTTTAAATAAAAGAAACTGCTTCTTTCAACAGAAAAAGGTAGTCCCTTTATTGATGTAAACTACAGTTCATTGTTGCTCATTGTGTACAATGCACAATTGCTGCTTTGTTGCAATTATGTTTAGTGATTTCCGTAAATGTAATTCCTTGAAAAGAACTGGTCTAATGAGCCTGTCCCACTTAGGCGATTTTTCAGCGGACTGCCGGCGACTGTGAAGTCGCCGGCAGTCGCCTGAAAAACCGGCAACTGGAATGGCGACTGTCAGAGTGGAACACACAAACACATCGAACCTTCGACCTTCTGGCAACCCATTAGGACCTCCTGGCGACCCACGTATGGCTCGAGAATTCTCGCTACTCTCCATGGCGGCTTCATTCTAGTCGCCGCTAATTTTTCAACATGGCGACCATAATGAGGCCAATAGTCCCCAGAATGCGGGAACTCCTCACGACCATGAAGGTGACTCCCCGGCAACTACCCGCGAACATGTGGCTAATTTTTCAACACGGCGACCAGTTCCCAGAATACGGGAACTCCTCACGACCATGACGGCGACTTCCCTGCAACCACCGAACATGTGGCGACTGCATAGTCTCCTGCAGTCGCCTAAGTGGGACAGGCCCATAAGTTGCTTGTGGAAAAAATTTCAAGTTTATTCCCTTGATAGTTTTTCCACTGTTGTAACATGTTAATTCTGGTATCTCAGCTGTGAGCTATGTAAATAAGGCTCACTTTCAACCATTGTTCTCCCTTATGCCTATATAATTAGGTTTGGTAATTATGTCATTTCCATAATTCATTATTTGTTAATAAAGAGTTAATGCCCAATTTTCATCCCAAGTCCGTTCAGCCAGGAACCTATAAATCAGCATTTTTCATTTGTGACGACACAACCAATGTTTACTTTCTCATTGTTTTGCTCAATTTAAATTCCTCTTTCCCCACGACCACCATGTGCTGAGTAGTGAATGGTAGATTGTGGAAGTCATGTGTTCATCTGCCCTGACTGGTGCGCTTTAGTAATTGCACAAAGGCGATTCTTGCCAATTGGTTCAGGGCACCCAGAATGTTCAAGATAAAATAACAATCTATCCACTCTTTGTAAAGAAGTAGTAGCTTGTAACCCAAATCTTTTTAGTTCTGATTAAAAGTCGGTATGGTACAGTAAATCCCTAAATTTGATCTTGCAAATTAGGTTGGTCTTTTGGGTTGGAAGGTTTGGAGGTGAAGAATTTATCTTGTATAAGATGAGGCAGTGAGACAGAAGTACTTAAAAAAGGAGTAGAGAAATAACTTTTGCTTTAAACTGTGGTTAGAAGTCTGCATCCCCACCAAAACCTTCCGACCGTTTCCCAATCAGAAACCTTGGATGAACTTTGAGATCCGCACTTTTCTGAAGTCCAGACACCGGGCATTCATGTCTGATGATACAGTGGCCTACAAGGAGTCCAGATACGACCTTGGTAAGGCCATCAAAAAGGCCAAAAGGGACTTCTGCTCCAAACTGGAGGAAGAGGCTGATGTTCGGCGGCTGTGGCAGGGCCTGAATGCAATCACCTCTTACAAGGCGAAATCAGGAGGCAGCTCGAATGTCGGCGAAACATCACTCCCTGATGAGCTCAATGCGTTTTACGCACGCTTTGATAGGGAGAACACCGATGTGCCTTGCCGAGCCCCCATTCGCTGTGATGGTATTTCAGTCTCAGTCACAGAGGCCGACGTCAGGAAATCCTTCAGAGGGGTGAACCCTCGAAAAGCGCCTGGACCTGATGGTATACCTGGTCGCATTCTAAAAACCTGTGCGGACCAACTGGCTGGAGTTTTTACAGACATTTTCAACCTCTCACTTCTGAGGTCTGAGGTCCCCACCTGCTTCAAAAGGGCATCAATTATACCAGTGCCCAAGAAGAGTAAGGTAACGTGCCTCAATGACTATCGACCTGTGGCACTAACGCCTGTGGTGATGAAGTGCTTTGAGAGGTTGATCATGACGCAGATCAACTCCTACCTCGACAAAAACCTGGACCCACTGCAGTTCGCTTACCGCCACAACAGATCAACGGTGGATGCGATCTCGCTGGCCCTCCACTCCGCTCTGGACCACTTGGACAACAAAAACTCATATGTCAGGCTGTTATTCATCGATGACAGCTCGGCATTTAACACAATCATCCCCTCCAAGCTGGTTACCAAACTCGCAGAACTGGGTCTCTGCGCATCCCTCTGCAATTGGATCCTCGACTTCCTCACTCTCAGACCACAGTCTGTTCGTATTGGTGGACATGTGTCAGACTCGATAACAATTAGCACGGGAGCACCTCAAGGCTGCGTGCTCAGTCCCCTGCTGTACTCACTCTATACTCATGACTGCGTAGCCGGACATAGTGCGAACTCCATCATCAAGTTCGCTGATGACACCACTGTTGTGGGACGTATCACTGATGGGGATGAGTCAGAGTATAGAAGAGAGATCGAGCAACTGTCCATATGGTGCCAGCACAACAACCTGGCCCTCAACACCAGCAAAACCAAGGAACTGATTGTGGACTTTGGAAGGAGTAGGATGGGGACCCACAGTCCCGTTTATATCAACGGGTCGATGGTTGAAAGGGTCAAGAGCTTCAAATTCCTGGGCGTGCACATCTCTGAAGATCTTTCCTGGTCCGAGAACAATGATGCCATTATTAAGAAAGCACATCAGCGCCTCTACTTCCTGAGAAGATTACGGAGAGTCGGTTTGTCAAGGAGGACTCTCTCTAACTTCTACAGGTGCACAGTAGAGAGCATGCTAACCGGTTGCATCGTAGCTTGGTTCGGCAACTTGAGTGCCCTGGAGAGGAAAAGACTACAAAAAGTAGTAAACACTGCCCAGTCCATCATCGGCTCTGACCTCCCTTCCATCGAGGGGATCTACCACAGTCGCTGCCTCAAAAAGTCTGGCAGCATCATCAAGGACCCACACCATCCTGGCCACACACTCATCTCCCTACTACCTTCAGGTAGAAGGTACAGGAGCCTGAAGACTGCAACGACCAGGTTCAGGAACAGCTACTTCCCCACAGCCATCAGGCTATTAAAACTGGCTCGGACATAACACTGAACTTTACTAGCCAATACTGTTATATGCACTTTATCAGTATATTGACCATTGTGTATATATTTATAGAATGCCTTGTAGTAAATGCCTACTATGTTCTGTTGTGCTCAAGCAAAGCAAGAATTTAATTGTCCTACCAGGGACACATGACAATAAACTCACTTGACTTGACACTTGACTTGACTTGCCCTGGTTAGAACATCACTCCAAGAGTTCCTCAGGACAATGCCAATGGACCTTCACTCCTTCATCAATAGTCTACCTTTCAATTTTCATTTCCATTCTCAGCAAATAAAATAGTGCACTTATGCGTTCAATGAGATTTAGACCTAGACTCATGCATGCAACAAAATCAGTATTTTCAGGTAGGGGCTGATAAGTGACAAAATATTTGCCACCCAAATGTCAACAATGGCTAATTCCAACCATGGAATCTAATATTCTTTAAGATTGAAAGCATTACCATTGGTGAGTTCTCACCATAAAAATGTTGGAAGTTAACTTTGACCAGAAACTCCTTTGAACCAGCCGCAGAAATACGGCAAAAACTAGATCAGGTCAGAGGTTGGGTGTCCTTTGGAATAGACTCCTGACACATCAAATGATTTATTCTATAATGTTAGAATGCTCTCCTAAAGTCTCCTACAGTGGCTACAGTGTGTTTCACCTACAAAATATATTTTGGTTAATCATTATAGTCACGACAGCAGCACCCCACCCCCCACCCCCCCAAACTCATGATCTCTGCTACCAAGAAGGAAAATAACTTTAGATCTGAAGATTCTCCTCCAAATTTCACTTGGAAAAAGATCAACATTCCTTCATTGTTATTATGAGCAGATCACAGAACTTTCTTCCTAAGAGCACTGTTCACCAGAAGCACTGCATTGATTCGAGAACGTGGCTCAGCAGCATATTTTTAAGATAAGTGTGTGCTGTTGTTAGTGTTACCTGGATTCCCAAATAAGTTAATACATAAAATGTACTTCTCACCGAAGCTATATAAGATATGATATATGCAAATTTTCCAGCTGAAATGAATATATTTTTCTGGAAAAGTAATTCCTTATGAAGTCCCATGGGTATTATGCATGACTGACCGGTCAATCAACCACTTGTGTATTGCATGATGAGCACTATGGAAACATAATTACTTTCATATTCTTCTACATTTCATTTCTTAAGGCACCGAGGCCTTAGCAGTTACTCAGTTAATCAGATTTTAATGAAGCTGGATTTTATCACCACAATATTAATTTGTAAAGCAGTTTTTATATAATATGAACCAACATAGGACATAGGCCTTATCAGACCGGATTTGACATGGAGCCAAGTAAGGAGATTTTTTAGAAGAGATGCTGAAAACTTTAAGGAATGTGTTAAAGGAGGAAAAAGATTGTGACATTTAGGGAAGGAACCCAACTGATGGAATATAATCTGGAAGTTGAAATTGATGTATTTAGTGAGGAGTAGCTGTGGGACCTGCATGTCTGCTCAAGGCCAGGTGGGATAGCGGTTCAACTGACCTGGGAGATGTATGGATATGGTGGCACTTCAGGTTAATATTCATGAAAATTAAGGAAATACTAAATTATGAAGTTCGATGTGTCACTACAAATGTTTTACTTACATATTATGTTGATTTCCAAGTTTTATATTTTTAATTTCTTTTTGAAGGGAAAATAACCAAAATTGTAATTGTCAATTTAAACCTTCTATTAATTCACCAAATTAATTCATTGAGGTTTAAGTGAAGTTTTGATGTTTATTTTCAGCATGCGCCATTTGTTGTTGGCATGTCGTTTACGTTATTCAATCCATTGTTCATCTGGAATATATCCGCAGCTTCTGCTAAATGCATGGAGTCACACTGAAAGTACTTTACAATCTGTAGCCTGCCGACTGCTTATCTTCCAAGGGGGTGTGGGGGGGGGGGAGTGTGGAGGAGGGGAACAAGTAAATCATGCTACTGTTACATTATGTTATATTATATTGAAGGAATCTCCTTGGCATTTACATGAGCTCTTGAAGATATCACAGAAGACACACCTAAAAGGTGAAAAAAAAAAGGATGCAAACTTCATCTAGTCAAGAACAATCTTGTTGATAGCACATTAGAATTGCTCATTTTAGTCTTATTGACCAAGGAATACTTATACCATTTTGGCTAATTTAGATATTAAATATACAGGATGAAAAATGTTATATTCACTTTGGTTCGATTGGGAATGAGGCTGTAGTCATCTTTCAAATGAAGTAGATATCTTTAGACAGACACAAAAAGACAGATCTGAAGTCTGAAGAATTGTTTCGACCCAAAACATCACCCATTCCTTTTCTCCAGAGATGCTGTCTGACCCGCTGACTTACTCCAGCTTTTTGTGTCTGTCTTTGGTTTAAACTAGCATCTGCTGTTCCTTTCTACACATAGATATCTTTGGTCATGGAAGTAGAAAAGAAGCTTACTCAATATTCAGCAGGGCAGGCAGCATCTGTGGAGAGTGAAACAGTTAATGAAAACATCATAGACATGATAGTTTCCGCACAACAGTCTTTAATATGATGATTGATAGTATTGGTGTCAATAATAATTCTTGTGCCTGTGACCCTCAGGGTGTTGCATTCCCAGGGTATGTGTAAAAATCATGAAAAAATGTGTTTATTTGTTTACTTTCACCTAAATTCTGTGAGTACAATTTGATTTCACATCTCAGAATTTTGGGTAGTGATTTGTGAATTCTGTAAAGGTGGATTTCGTAATCTGAATTGCTGTAATATGAGGTACGCTCAAACTCAATTTAAACTTGCTATGTTCATAGTGAATTTCAACAACTCAGTTAACATCTCAACAATATTTATCTCATTATATAATTCAAAAATAATTGGTAAATTATGAGTGATGTGCTTTAATTAAAATTACACATGGATGCACTGAATGCTCAAGTGAGCACAGCATTGGTTAAGGCAACTGGTTAACTACGGAGTGATTATCTTCCACAATAACCTTGGAGTATTGAATGATTTGCAACTTTCTAAGTGGAGATGCCCTTGTTAATTACACTCCTTAAAGCATATGTAAAGAACTTTTCAGTAGATTTTAATTTTACCTTTTATGATGGTTTTAAATGATACAGATGAAAACTAAAATAAACAGAATCAGTAAATTACGCACAGTTTCAAAGCACAGAAAATGTTAATCCAATTATTGATGTATCTTAATATAATTTAAATCTGCAGAATGTTAATGTCAAAAATTAAATCATTTAACCTCCACTAAGATCCTGATGTGCTGGCTGCACAGTATTCACTGTTTTTAAATAAGCAAAAAAGCATAATTATTTTAATAGCTCCCCCACTCCTTCCTCAAGTAAATGAACATTTAATTTCCTTCCTTCACAACTTCTGGTTTTACAGACAGAGAATTAATCTGGGAGAGAAGCAATCTTCATCTATATTGTTTTGAGGCAGCCACAAGAAGGCATCATCCAATTTACACTAGGAGCTGGCTAGCCACCTCGACTAACAGTACAGCTGAGGTAGAGAGTTCACAGCAGCACAACTGCTCATTGTTTTCAGTTTTCTAATGTTAAAATATAGAAAGATCTTTTTTGAAAAATTATGCAAGGAAATTATTCCAAATTATTTTATCTCGCCATTAAAAAGATAACGTTGGAACTTGCATGGATAAATGAAGGCACAGACTGCTGAAGAATCTCAGCGTTTTTTTGTCGGAGTCCACACGCAAACTGGAGAAACAAAATCTCATATTCCGCATGGGTAACTTCAATCCTTTTATCAACTTCAATCAATAGACAATACGCAATAGGTGCAGTAGGCCATTCGGCCCTTCGAGCCAGCACCGCCATTCAATGTGATCATGGCTGATCATCCCCAATCAGTACCCCGTTCCTGCCTTCACCCCATATCCCCTGACTCCGCTATCTTTAAGAGCCCTATCTAGCTCTCTCTTGAAAGCATCCAGAGAACCTGCCTCCACCGCCCTCTGAGGCAGAGAATTCCACAGACTCACAACTCTCTGTGAGAAAAAGTGTTTCCTCGTCTCCGTTCTAAATGGCTTACCCCTTATTCTTAAACTGTGGCTCCTGGTTCTGGACTCCCCCAACATCGGGAACATGTTTCCTACCTTTAGCGTGTCCAAACCCTTAACAATCTTATATGTTTCAATAAGATTCCCTCTCATCCTTCTAAACTCCATAGTGTACAAGCCCAGCCGCTCCATTCTCTCAGCATATGACAGTCCTGCCATCCCGGGAATTAACCTTGTAAACCTACGCTGCACTCCCTCAATAGCAAGAATGTCCTTCCTCAAATTAGGGGACCAAAACTGCGCACAATACTCCAGGTGTGGTCTCACTAGGGCCCTGTACAACTGCAGAAGGACCTCTTTGCTCCTATACTCGACTCCTCTTGATATAAAGGCCAACATGCCATTCGCTATCTTCACTGCCTGCTGTACCTGCATGCTTACTTTCATAGACTGATGAACATGGACCCCCCAGATCCCGTTGTACTTCCCCTTTTCCCAACGATGCCATTTAGATAGTAATTTGCCTTCCTGTTTTTGATACCAAAGGGGATAACCTCAAATTTATCCACATTAAACTTCATCTGCCATGCATCTGTCCACTCCCCCAACCTGTCCAAGTCACCCTGCATTCTCATAGCATCCTCCTCACAGTTCACACTGCCACCCAGCTTTGTGTCATCTGCAAATTTGCTAATGTTACTTTGAATCCCTTCATCCAAATCAATGATGTATATTGTAAATAGCTGCGGTCCCAGCACCGAGCCTTGCCGTACCCCACTAGTCACTTCCTGCCATTCTGAAAGGGACCTGTTAATCCCTACTCTTTGTCTCCTGTCTGCCAACCAATTTTCTATCCATGTCAGCACTCTACCCCCAATACCATGTGCCCTAATTTTGCTCTATAATCTCCTATGTGGGACCTTAGCAAATGCTTTCTGAAAGTCCAGGTACACTACATCCACTGGCTCTCCCTTGTCCATTTTCTCAGTTACATTCTCAAAAAATTCCAGAAGATTAGTCAAGCATGATTTCCCCTTCGTAAATCCATGTTGACTCAGACCGATCCTGTCACTGCTATCCAAATGTGCCACTATTTCATCTTTTATAATTGACTCCAGCATCTTCCCCACCACCAATATCAGGCTAACTGGTGTATAATTCCCTGTTTTCTCTCTCCCGCCTTTCTTAAAAATTGGGATAACATTAGCTACCCTCCAATCCACAGGAACTGATCCTGAGTCTATAGAACATTGGAAAATTATCACCAATGCATCCACGATTTCTAGAGCCACTTCCTTAAGTACCCTGGGATGCAGATCATCAGGCCCTGGGGATTTATCAGCCTTCAGTCCCATCAGTCTACCCAACAACATTTCCTGCCTAATGTGGATTTCCATCAGCTCCTCCGTCACCCCAGATCCTCTGGCCACTACTATATCAGGAAGATTGTTTGTGTCCTCCTTAGTGAAGACAGATCTAAAGTACCTGTTCATCTCATCTGCCATTTCCTTGTTTTCCATAATAAATTCACCTTTTTCGGTCTTCAATGGTCCAATAGCTCCAATTTTCCAAGGGTCCAATCCTTTTAGCTCACCTGTTTAAGAAAGAACTGCAGATGCTGGAAAAATCAAAGGTAGTCAAAAATGCTGGAGAAACTTTGCGGGTAAGGCAGCATCTATGGAGCGAAGGAATAGGTGACGTTTCGGGTTGAGACCCTTCTTCAGTCTGAAGAAGGGTCTCGACCCAAAACGTCAACTATTCCTTCGCTCCATAGATGCTGCCTCACCCGCTGAGTTTCTCCAGCATTTTTGTCTACCTTAGACCTCATCCTCTGTCTTTTCTTCTCTGGCCTTTGTCCACCCATCTGCCTGTCAAATAACACTGCTCATCTATGTCAGCCTACTACCAGCTAGGTTTTTTCCTGCCCCTCTCATCTTCCAGCTTTCTTCCCCCTGCCCTTCTACAATCTGTCTGAAGAAGGGTGATTGGGCAGCACGGTTGTGCAGCGGTAAAATTGCTGCATTACAGCACCAGAGACGAGGGTTCGATCCTGACTGCGGGTACTGTCTGTATGGAGTTTGTATATTCTCGCTGTGATCGCGTCAGTTTTCCCTGGGTGCTCCGGTTTCCTCCCACACCTTAAAGACAGACAGATTTTTAGGTTAATTGAGTTTGATAAAGATTGTAAATTTTCCCTAGTGTGTACGATAGTGCTGGGGGATCACTGGTCGGTGTGGACTCTGTGGGCTGAATGGCCTGTTTCCATGCTGTATCTCTAAAATAACGGGTTCCGACCCAAAATGTTGCCTATCCATGTTCTCCAGAGATGCTATCTGATCCACTAAGCGATTCCAGCACTCTGTCTTCTTTTGTAAACTAGCATCTGCAGTTCCTTGTTTCCACATTGCATGGATAAATGTTGATGTTATTTCATATTGTAATCAGAAGTTAGTAACAAAAAACAAAAATCGCAATAGCTGAAGAAGAAAGTGTTAGTGAGATTGCATAATTTTGGAGTGCTGGACCATTCGAGATTTGAAAGGTGTCATTGAGCAGCTCTGTAGAGTGTGAAGGATCCGAGAAACTGTGCTATTAAACCTAAAGAGAATTGCCTGAAATTACATAATTAACCACAAATTTCAGTTTACAAAAATCACCCTGAAGCTTAATGCTTCTGTGAAGTGCGCTGATTTTTAATCCTCCACTGGGGGGAAATGGATTTAGTTGCTGAAAGCTGAGATGGTGACTTGCCAAACAATAGAAAATGCACTTCCCCAGAGAATGTGCATTCAGTTTCACAAAAGATTTGATTCTGAAGGGTACCATATGAAATCTGAATTTTGCACCCATAAATAGCACAATTGATGATTCACAACCATAAGGACATGGAAGCTCAGTCAATTACTGATCACGTTTAATTATTTTTAACCAGTAACAGGTGCAGCTGAATGCATGAGTGTGTCCTTCAGCAAAACTGTATGATGATCATCCCATCATAATTCTGTCTCACACTTGCAAATTCACTAATGTTCTTAGAATTTGTGTTAACCTATCCCAATGTTTTTTTTAAATTATACATGATTTGTGTGAGATTTTGCTCACTTCACATTTATTGTGAGGAAGCGTCACCAGTATGGAGGAAAAGATTGTAGTCAAAATGTGCAACTGCTGGAACTCTTCCTGTTCCAGCAAATGAAAAAGTGATGAATGATGCCTCTCTTTGGCCACCAATTGTGTTGTTTGGCAGCAGTGCACGAATTAGCTCATTCCTGACGTCCATGCTTGTGCTTAGCAGAACTGGGGAACAAGCTAGCTCAGATTGGTCAGATGCTAGCTGGTCTGGCCCCAAGGTGGACTCCAGACATGTTGAGCGGAGGGGCTGTACACACTTTTATCTGCCAGCGAAATCACAGCCGACCTAAACTACAAAGGTAACTGCAAGCAATGTTTCTGCAGTTTGTTGAAAAAATCTAACCCATCTCAGCTCAGTCCTTGCCCTCCACCCCATGAGTTGTACAGTCCTGAAAATCAAACACAATCCTAAAAATAGTTAAACTTGAGTTTAAAAAAAAGTTAAACTTGAGTTAAATAAATAGTTAAACTTGAGTTAAATCTAAAAGATAAATATCATTAAGAAATTGATGTATTCAACACACCTAGTTATTGTTAATTAATTAAAAATAAATATACAATGACCTAAACTAATGCAAACAAAAAAAGACCTTTTTAATGTCAATGGTCCAAATAAAGGACCAATGAATGAATCAAATGAATAGGACCAAATAAAGGTGAGTTGCTAAATATGGGCAGAGCAACAGATCCAGTATCCGCACATCCGATTCTAACACGCATGCTGTGCCCAGGTGTGGAAGTCTGGAATGATCCGATATGCAGACTGTAACTAATCAGAAGCCTTCAATGAAACAAGACTAGCCATGAGTGTGTGAATCATGCTGCTGATATTGTCTATCACTTAAATACATCTCAAAGTAAATTATTTTTTTCATTTTTATTGTTTTTACATTTTATTTGTTTGGGAAGCTATTGGAGTAGTCTAGCCAAGTAATTTTGTTTATGTGCCAGTGATGGAAGGAGTGAATATAAACAATGATGGATGTAGTACCTGTCAAATAAGCTGTTTTGAGTTAAGTTCTTTGAGTAGTGTTGGACTGGCACTCAACGAGGCAAATGAATAGTATCACACTTGAGAGCCTGCTAATGCTGGAAAAGCTTTGTAATGTCAGAAAAAGACACACTTCTCACTGAATCTCCACGCTCTGACCTACTTATGGTAGTCAGAATATGTAGGCTTAACACAATTGAGTTTCTGGTCAATGGTGACCATTGGATTGTTTGTGATAGAATGTTTGGCAATGGGAATGCCATTAAAGAGGTAGATGGACTCTAATGTTGACATTTGCTGTGTAATAGATGTGTGATGCAATTGTTACTTGCCTCTCATCAGCTTATACCAGGATGTTAGCTGAATCTTGGTGCCTATAGATATGAACTGTTGCATTTACTGAAAAATGTAACATGTTTGTAAGTACACAACCCTGCTTCTGACTTTCTGATGAGAGGAATGCAATCGGAGGAGCAGGTGAAGGTGGTTGGACTGAGGATACTGCCTTCAAGAGTCTGCAGTGAGATTTTCGGCTGAGGATGATTAACAATTACAGCAGTTTCCCTTTGTGTGAGATATATTTGCAACCTTTGTATTTTTTACTCCTTAATTTTAGTTTTTCTAGGACTCCTTCACTTGGTCAAATATTCCCCTGGCAGTCCCTGTTACCTCACCCTTGATATTCAGTCTTTTGATCCACAGTAAGACTGATGAGATTAAGAGACAAACAGTCTTTTTGAAAACCAAATCGAATATTAGTGGTTAGATCATTGGTAATGGCACTTGATAATGGTGTCAATAACACCTTCCATTACTTTGCTGTTTGCCATGAGAAGACTGATGGGTGCAGTAATAAGTTGGATTTGAATTGGACGGGAAATAGCTGGCCAGAATGCCACATTGTAAGGTAGATGTCATTGTTCATTAAGCTCCAGTTACTAGGATAAATAATGTTAAAAATCTTTATACTGTTATTTTTGCTAAAAATAAATATATGAGAGTCTGTCATTCTTTGGAATAGGGATTCATAATTTGAGTCCCTATTCCCTATTTGAGTCCCTATCATCCCTCTGAAAGAGTGGATGATAACATTTCAACAATTAATTTTCAAACTATATACACATCAATCAAAACAAATCATCCTGATATATAAACTCACTCAGACAAAATAAACACTCCAAGGTTATTTCTCTAAGATAACCAACTCGGCCAATTTTTTTCCAATTTTTTCCTCAGGGTTCGGTGCTGTGCCCATTGCTGTTTGTCATCTTTATCAATGATTTGGATGAGAATGTACATGGCATGATTTTAGCACGTTTGCAGATGACACAAAAGAGGGTGGTATTGCAGATAGTGAAGATGGTTGTCTAAAATTTTAGTAAGATCTGGATTGGTTGGGCAGGTGGGCTGAAGAATGGTTAGCAGAATGAATTACAGAGAAATGTGAGATGTTGCATTTTGGGAAGTCTAACATGGGCAGGACCTAGACTGAACGATAAGGCTCTAGGCAGTGTTTTAGAGCAGTGGGATCTAGGAGTGCAGGTACATAGTTCCATGAAAGTGGCATCACAGGTAGATAGGGTGGTGAAAAAGGCTTTTGGCACATCGTCAAACTATTTAGTATAGAAGATAGACACAAAATGCTGGAGTAATTCTGGATCTGGTAGCATCAATGGAGAAAAGGAATAGGTGACGTTTAGGGTCGAAACCCTTCTTTGGACTGAGACTCCGCCTCTCCCCTACCCCAGTAATCCTGCCAGTTCCATTGTTTGCATCCATATATCCCTTCATTATCACCTCTTTCACAGCCAACAATGAACCAATGTGGACTCCACCTTTCATTGGTAATCGGTGCCGGCTCTGATTTGTTCTGAACCGTTTCATACCTCTGGTTTCCCTCCGCCCTGACTCTCAGTCTGAAGATGACCCAAAGCGTCACCTATTTCTTTTCTCTAGATATGATGCCTGACCCACTGAGTTACTCCAACGTATTTTCAGTGTAAACCAGCATCTGCAGTTCCTTCCTACACACAATTGAGTATAGACGTTGGTAGCTCATGTTGCAGTTATGTAAGACATGGCTGAGGTCACATTTAGAGTATTGTGCTCAGTTTTGAACACCAAATTATAGAAAAGATGTTGTCAAGCTGGAAAGGGTGCAGAGAAGATTTACGAAGATGCTGTCTGGTTCGAGGGCCTGAGCTATACTGAGAGATTGAGTAGGCTAGGACTCTATTCCTTGAAGCGCAGGAGAATGAGGGGTGATTCTATAGAGATGTACAAAATCATTAGTAGAATAGATAGGTTAAACGCACAGTCTCTTGCCCAGAGTATGGAAATTGAGAACCATAGGACATAGGTTTAAAGTAAGTACTGCAAGAGATTTAATAGGAACCTGAGGGGTAACTGTTATACACAAAGGGAGGTGGATGTATGGAACAAGCTGCCAGAGGGGTTGGTTGAGGCAGGTACTATGGCAACATTTAAGAAACATTTAGACAGGTAAATGGATACGATAGATTTAGAGGCATATGGGCTGAATGCAGGCAGGTGAGACTAGTGTAGATGGGGCATGTTGGTCGTTATGGACACGTTGGGCCCAAGGGCCTGTTTCCATGCTGGATGACTCTATGAATCGGCTGAGTAGCCAAGCTATTTCAGAAAACAGTTTATAGTCAATGTCATTGGTGGTTGGATATAAGCCAGTTAAGGTTGAAAGATTGTCAGACAGCTGTTGGTGACCTTATGGGTAATTATAACAATCTAGAAGTTTTATGGTCATCATTACAGGAATTATCATTTTAAATGTCGAAGAAAAGTACTTTAAATTCCATTTCTGCTGTGATGGGATTTAGACATGTGTCACTGAATTATGACTCTGAATGTCTGTCCACTATCTTGACCATTAAGCTAACACTGGTAAAATGAAATGAAAAGGAACTGCAGATGCTGGTTCATACCAAAGATAGATACAAAATGCTTGAGTGACTCAGCGGTCAGGCAGCATCTCTGAAGAAAATGGATAGGTAATGTTTCAGGTCGGGACCGTTCTTCAGACTAATTGTAGAGACTGGTAAAATGACAGCGGAATGCTACTCTTCAACTTTTGATAATGTGGAAGAATAGCTGGACAGTATTGTAACATCACCTTGGTAAGGTAAAGTAAAAATAGTTAAACTTTATGAAGCACTTTGGATATATATTTTAGGGTTTCCTTTAGCTTTGTAAGTAAGTTCTGCAAGAGCATTGAGAAATGACAGCATATCAGAAAACAAGAGTATGTAGTGCCAAATCTGGGTACTCAAAGATATTGCAGTGCATTCAAAGATACAGGAATCTTTATTTGAGGAAAAATAACCATATTTCAATAAGACAATTGCTCGTGAAATAAGATACAAGCAATCTATTGCTTGAGGGATACCAAAAAACTCAGTCACAACATCAGTTATGAATTCTAACACATTCTCCAAGTTAAATAAAGAACATATGGCACTCCATAAGGTACAGGATTCTCTGCTTATCAAAATAGACTATTAACTTATAAATAAGTTAAATTAAAATAAAGAATAGATAGCTATATTTTGCAAATCCTGATTACAGGTCTTTTAAAGCAGGAAAGTTTAAATGTTGGATTTATGTCATTCTGCCCCATTAACATTGAAAGTCACCATCAATTCCAAACATGATTGCATTTTACTAAAGCTACTAAACTTGATGTATATGCAGTTATTGACAAATTCAATATAATAATGGCAAATAATTTGAATTTGAATACCTCCTATTTCCTACACAAACCTTAATTGTATTTTACATGGATAAAGAAGAACATTGCAACAATAAGTTACAACTAGTTAGTCTAAAATGTTGAATATCTGAAAAGAGGGACAGAGGAAAAAACATATTTTGGCAAAATGTATATTTAAACCTAATCTTCAACTTCACCAGGGCATCATGCCATTCTTGATAGGAGAGCTAACCAGAAATCAACATCTTCTTCCTGCGTTCTCAACTTTGTATTTTTCTGCTGCTGGCTTTGTCATGATTTTAACGTGTTAACATAATTAATCAGGTGATCATTTTGGCTTGTTCATTTCTGACTTAAAAGCAATGGACTTGGAGAAGAAGGAACGTGTAGAGGAAGTACTCTAGACAAGTATTTGGTCAGCATTCATGAAAAAGATATGCCAATACTGGTATGGTATCGTTAAACTAAAGTCTGAGGCAAAGTAGAAGAACAGCACCTCATATTTCAGATTTTGTACTTCATTTGCAGGGAATTTCACAGTGCAATCCGAGCTGAAGGTGTGTTGTCTTCAGCTGCCACTTGAGAGGGATCAGCGAGCTGAAGTATGGCTGTCCATAAATAATTATGTATTCATTCATTTCACTGCATTCCCATCTCATTTATTTTCCGAATAAGGCAATCTCAGATCAACCCGTAAGATGGCACAGTGCACAAGCACTAAACTTGATGTATATTAAGGTTAATACGGCCATTGCATGATGTATGTACACATTTTGTCTAGCATCTATCACCCCATCACCTTGGTTATATAGGGAAAAGAAGCACGCGGAATGTCAGCTTCTATGAGCATATAATTAGCTCAGGATGTTTCATGCAAGTTACAATATATTTCACATATAATACAAGCAAGAAGGGATATTTTAATAGTTGTGTGGACATGCCTTACATTTTGAGACATTTTTATTTTACTTGTTTTTATTCTCTCTGTGATTCTTGACTCTTCCCTCTTTAAGATATTGATTCCTTGCAGGAATGGTACTTCATTTGCCTTGAAATGTATTGCTTAAATTATGTTTATCAGGTGTGAATGTTGGTTTTATTGGTAGTTTCAAAAACAAAAACATCTCGGGCCTTTTTGCATTTTGGTTTCCAGTTTCCACAGTAATCAACCACAAGGCATCCTAGTCGGGCCGCATTCATTCCTCATCTCCCACCCACACTTGTATTTGCACCGAGTCGCTGGATGTTGATTAGAAATAGAAACTTCCATCCACACTCCAACCCAAATGCTGAGAGAGATTTAAAACGCTTCCTTCTGTATAACTACCATTTTTTGTAACAAAATAATAGAAATACTATATACATTCTTGTTTTTGTAACCTTTCCGTCCATCTATTGATTTGAACAAAAATTGGTCAGCCACTAGACCAACATGAGGAATAAAAAGGTCTCCATTATATGTGTTGGCCACAAATTCTGCTGAGTTGCCAATATCAAACAAAGTTCTTGCAGAGGTTTTGAAGATGATGGTCGGGCTCTGTCCGTAGAGGTGAATCTTTGATCTGTTGCACCCTGCATCATTTGACAGGTGGTTTAAAATTCAGACATAAACACTCATTGTGAGGAGAGTAGCTCACATTGACATCCTGAATTTTGTAGTCTTCCAGCTCCCCATCCTCCCTCACAACCAGTCCGAAGAAGGGTCCAACCGGAAACATGGCCTATTCATGTCCTCCAGATGCTGACCCACTGAATTACTCCAGCCCTTTTGACAAAACACTGCCGCTGCGTTCTCAGTTGGTGCACAAGGAATTATGGCAGAAATCTCACCAAGGACTTGTGTCTCTTTCTGCCTCGTGCTTTCTACATTTAATACTTGAATGAGAAATTAACTCATAGTTAGTGAATTCAGTTTGGGATCCTCTACGTTTAGTAATAATTACTATTCTGCAAAGTAACAAATCAGATGTGATGCACAGAATCATTTTATTGATGTATTATTTAATTCAAATTTTTCTTCTTGTGTTTTACATTTTATTTTGTTTCATGTACAAATAGAAAGAAACTTAGAATAGTCACATATTAAGGGCATCATTTGATGTGAAAAATATAAAACAGTGAAAGATCTAATAGCAATACTGCTGCCTGTTCTTTGGTGTGCCTTTATTAATGTACTAATTGATCTCCCATGACGTGCTGACTTTGTCTGAGTTCTGGAATATATTTACAATGTTTACCTCCCCTATTTCTTTAAGGTCACTGATTCATTAGAGATTAATTAATCTTGATTAATTTGGGAGCCGAAGGTTTTTTTTCCATGGAAAGAAGTGATGTCGCCTCAAGTTTAAAATTACCATATAAAGTTTAGAATTACCATATAAGATATGATATGTGCGAGGGACTTAATTTTAAACCTACACAAAGGGAATAAAGTCTAAGTTAAATTTTAGATATAGCTAAGAGAGATATCATTTGACCATATATATATATATTTTATATATAGAACATAGAACAAGACAGCAGAGGAATTGATCCTTCAGCCCATAATGTTAGTGCTGAACATGATGCCGTTAAACTACTCTCCTCCATATCCCTCCATTCGCTGTATATCGATGGGACTGTACAACATGGAACAGACCCTTCGCCCCACAACGTCATGCCGAACATGGCGCAAAGACTAACTCTGTCAGAACATAATCCACATTCCTCCATCCCCTGCATATCCTTGTACCTGTTCAAACATTTTTTAAATGCCACAATCGTATCGGCCCCCACCACCAGCCCTGGCAGCCTGTTCCAGGCATTCACCACACTTGGTGCAAAAAACCCGTGCCCCACACATCTACTTTAAACGTTGTCCTTCTCATGGTCGCCAAGTCAAACTTGGTCTCACTGATGGACAGGAGGTCACATCGGGAACATCAGTTGCAGCAGATGAGGTGAGAGGAAGTGCACTTGAACCTCGGTCTCACCTGGAAGGACTGCTTTTTTTAAGGTCAAGCGTAGACTCGGTGACCATTTCGCTGAACACGTGCTTGATCCACCAAGGCCTATTGGATCTCCCAGTTGCTAACCATTTTAACTCCTCTTCCCATTCCCATAATGACCTTTCTGTCCTGGGCCTCCTCCATTACCAGAGTGAGGTCACATAAATGGGAGAACAGCACCTCATATTCCACTTGCGTCGCTTACATCCCAACTTTATGAACATTGAATTCTCCACATTAGGTAATTACTAACCACTCTTCCCCCACACCTCTGCCTTCTTTCCCCACACAACCCCTCCCTCTCTTGTGCCCCAAATTGACACACCTATTTTGCCCCTCTCCCTCTCATTACACCTACATTCCTTCTTTGAACTTCGTAATTCATAACTCTTCAATTCTTTTGTCTCACACCTTCGGTCTTTTCATTTCTTGCCTTTGTCCAACCATCTGCTTATCAAAATCCCCCTACAACTGTCTCAGCTTATTACATGCCAGGCTTTGTCCTGGCTCTCCTCTTTTCCAAGTTTCTTCCACCCCTCAACACCCCATCCCCCTTCCCCCTTCCCCCACTACAATCGGTCGTAATGCAAAATGTCACATATCCAAATTCTACAGAGATGCTGCCTGAATCGCTGAATGACTCCAGCTTCTTGTGTCAGTCTTTGTAAATCAGCATTTGCAGTTCCATGTTTCTACAAAGTCCTTTGGAGCTACATCAGGACTTCCTGGCTCTTCTATGGAATTCCCTAACCCATGAATACAAGCATACCATATGCCTTATTTACCACTATCTATTTTTCTTCCACTTTCTGTGATTTACGGTCTAAAACTCCAAGATCCCGCTGTATGTGAACAGGGGCCGCGGAGCGTTTTTGAAAGTGGGGGGGCCGAGCGATCACTGATCACCGGCCTCGGGGGTGAGGGTGTGGGAAGGGAGCATCCTAAAGACTTTTTGGGAAAAGTATGACTTCAATGTTTTTTGTTTGAATTATTTTTAAGATAATAGGAGCAGGTGATTATTATTTTTGTTATTGGCCACTGGTTGTCCTCCAGGATGCACCGAGCTGCAGCCTGGTCCATGCCGGTCACCAGGGTGAATTCGGCGCAGAGACTCTCACGGCAGCGGTGCAACGCTTCCTCCTCGCCTTCGACCCGCGGCCCTGCCACCTCCGACGGCCCGGGACTCTTGCACTGAGGCTGCTCCATGACCGGAGCTGCAGCGAGCATCTCGCTAGCCTTGCAAACACTTGCCAGCCCTGGCTCCCCGTCCGCATCTGCCCCCACCGCTGCTTCTGCTTCCATCCCTCCCTCCGCCCCAGCTCTCCAACTACCAGGTTGCTCAGAGCACAGCAGCGCCTCGTCCAAAGCCGGAGACACTGAAACATGTCTAGCCAAAAAAGTGGGGGGGCTGCACCCCCCCCCCCCGGTTCCACGGCCCATGTGTGAATACTGTTAAGGGTCATGTCATTAATTGTAAATTTTCTCTTTATATTCAACCTCCCAAAGTACAGTACTTCGTACTTGCTCGGATTAAACGCTTATCTGGCAACCTTCCTCACATTCTTAAACCCCAGCAATCTTGATGTCTTCTGAAACCCTATTAACCAATCCATCTACGTTTGTCCAAGTCATTTATAAATATCACAAGACTCCAGAGGTCCCAGCACATATCCCTCAGAACTTCACTGGTCACAAACCTCATGCCTGAATACTGTCGTGCCACATAATCCTCTGCCTTTTATCAGTAAGCTAGTGCTACTCAGCATGGTTTAAACTAGAATGGCAGGAGGGTGTGCACAGGAGCAGCAGGTCAGCAAATCGAAGGGCTGATGAGAAAGTGGAGGGTATGATAAATAAGTCTCAAAGGAAGCCCAAGCAGGGAGAGGTTCATGAATATGGTAATAATGGAGTCCTGAAGTATGTTTACTTCAATGCAAGGAGTATTGTGGGTAAAGATGATGAAATTAGAGCCTGGATCGGTGCTAGGAATTATGATGTTGTAGCGTTCACGGAAACCTGGTTGCGAGGGGACCATAACTGGCAATTCAACGTGCCTGGGTTTCAATGTTTTAGATGAGATAGAGAAGAGGGTAAAAGAGGTGGAAGAGTTGCTTTGCTCAGCAGAGTCACGGCAGTACTCAGAGAGGACACACTGAGGCTCAAAAATAAGAAAGGAGAAATGACTCTTAATCGGATTATATTACAGGCTACCCAAAAGCCAGCAGGAGCTAGCGGATCAGATACGTAGACAGATTACGTAAGGATGCAAGAACCACAGGGTTGTTGTAGTCGTTGACATTAACTTCCCCAATATTGACTGAGACTTACTCAGGGCAAGAAGATTAGATGGAGCAAAATTTGTTAGGTGTATCCAAGTAGGTTTCCTTAAACAGTATGTGGTTACTCGGTGACGATACTGGACCTTGTCTTTGGAAACGAGCCTGGTCAGGTGACTGGTGTTGCAGTGGAAGAATTTGGTGATAGTGATGACAACCCCATAAGTTTTAACTGAAGATAGACACAAAATGCTGGAGTAACTAAACGGGTCAGGCAGGATCTCTGGAGAAAAGGAATAGGTGATGTTTTGGATCGAGACCCTTCTTCAGACTGAGAGTCAGGAGAGAAGGAAACTAGGGGTATAAAAAAGTACAAAGAACAAATGAAAGAAAGATATGAAAAGAACAAATCAAAGCCAACTACGAGAAATGCTGCTCTACAACATCATGAAGAACATTAAAGTGGATAAGTCCCCAGGGCCTGATGGGAACTATCCCAGGTTATTGAGGGAGACAAGAGAGGAGATTGTGGGGGCTTTGTTGAAGTCATGATGCAGCTATATAGGACTTTGGTTAGGCCGCATTTGGAGTATTGTGTGCAGTTCTGGTCGCCCCAATACAGGAAAGAAGTGGAGGCTTTGGAGAGGGTGCAGAGGAGGTTTAACGTAATGCTCCCTGGATTAGAGGGTTTTGGCTACAGGAAGATGTTTGATAGACTGAGTGTTTTCTCGTGAATGTCGGAGGTCGAGGGGAGCCTTTATAGAAATATATAAAATGATGAGAGGCATAGATAGGGTAGACACTCAGAACCTTTTTCCCAGGGTGGAAAAGTCCAATACTAAAGCGCATAGTTATATGGTGAGAGGGAGAAAGTTTAATGGAAATGTGCAAGGCATGGGTTTTTTTGACCCAGAGTGTGGTGAGGGCCTGGAATGCAATGCCAGAGGTGGTGGTGCCAAAGATATGATAGTGGCATTTAAGAGGCTTTTAGTTTGGAAGTGCAGGGAATAGTGGGATATGGGTCATGCGCAGGCAGATAAGTCATGTTCGGCATAAACATTGTGGGCCGAGGGGCCCATTCCTGTTCCATGTTCTGAATCCATCGGACCATGTCACTGTTAATCCTGTGCATCTTAATATTCTGGATCAGTCTACCATGGGGGACTTTGTCAAATGCCTTAATAAAATCCATGTAGGCAACATTCACTGCCCTACTCTCATCAATCACCTATTTCTGTCTCTCATAATTTTAAATACTTCTATCAGGTATTCACTCACCCTCGATGCTCCTGAGTAAACAATCCAAATTTGTCCATACTCTAATAACTAATTCCCTCTAATCTGTCAGTATTGGGCATACACGCTTCTACACCGTCTCGAGCCGAACAGCCTGCACAAATACTCCCAATGTGGCCTAACCAAAATTTTATAAAGCTGCAACATAATTTCTAGGCTTTTACACTCAATGTCGCACAGAAACATACAAAAGCTAAATAATTAGATTAACTGTATCTGGCTTTGTAAACATTTATTCATAAAAAACAAATTTGGACTTCAGAGGTTATTTCCATGTACAGGAAGTACTGCAGACCTATTGAGACCTATTAGCTCTAAGTTAACAAATACTTTTTTTAATGAAAGTATCATTAAACATTTAATTAAAACTCAATGAAATGAAGGCCATAAATAAATGAGTGACTCAAATTTATCTTCCAAATAACAACAGCTTTTTAAAATATTTTACAAACTCTTTAATCATATAACTAAACATGGTTGAGCGAATTGCAGTTATTATCTGTAAATATTACTAGTAATAGATGAAAGTATATTTGGCAATTTTGTAAATGTTCTGAGGTGGATTTGTTTTCTTATTTGAATTTATTTCTGTGTTTAGTTTCAGATCAAAACCTCAAGAGCAGTTTGGATGCTATGGAGCGGCAAATTAAGCGTCTTGAAAATGACATCAAGAAATTTTCTGAAACAGATGATGAGCATGATAAGTTTGTGGAAAAAATG
Organism: Malacoraja senta; assembly: GCA_038087875.1. Classification (NCBI taxonomy): domain Eukaryota; kingdom Metazoa; phylum Chordata; class Chondrichthyes; order Rajiformes; family Rajidae; genus Malacoraja; species Malacoraja senta. Next base: position 135,695 of record JAXLNO010002089.1, on the reverse strand, counting down.
TCCATATCCTTTTTCAGGCATTACATGAAAAAAATAATATACAGTAGAAGTTATACTGATCACTATTTCTCAAGATCAGTCACGTAGAATGATTAATGTTTGGCTTTATGAAACTGGACCCATCTGACAGCAGCACCCTTTGTATTAGTCTCCTGCTCCTACCTGCAAACTAAGGTAGGTCTTTGGATCCAGTAAGGTTGGAACTAGAGAGATCTTTAGTTGTACAGTCAGAATATTCCAATGGCCAGTTTAAGTGAGTTTAGCAGATGTACTCTGGCAGTGTTTTGGGATGCTTTGCGATCAATGGCTCCAAACCAACTAAACCCATACAAAGAACGAAAAACAAACTGGTGGAGGAACCCAGTAGGTCAGGCAGCATCTACAGAAGGAAAGGATCGGGACCCTTCTCCAGACTGATTGAAGTAGAGGGGGAGAAAACTGAGAAAGAGAGGTGAAGGTGGAACAAAATCTGGTAAGTGATAAGTGAATATAGGTGGGGGCACAGGGTGATTGGCAGATGTGTGGAATAAGCGACGATGGCTATAGGTGAAAAGGAAACAAAAGGTATCAGATCAGGAAAGAAGAGGAAGAATGAAATATAAAGCGGGGGCTGAAATATTGATGGAAGGGCTACCAAGGGGATGGGGATAAAACAGGGGGTAACAATGTTTACTAAATTTTGAAGACATCTTAGATGTCCTGGAGTGGAAAGCCTCATTTTGAGACCAGATAGACTGGAGACAGAGAAATTGAGAGTAAGGGATGGAGTCCTTGCAAGAGGCAAAGTGGGAGAAGGTGAGGTCCAGGTAGCTGTAGGTAGGTTGGTAGTAGATGTGCGCTACATTGGCAAGATTAAGCATAGACTGTAAACTAGGCGGTAAATTGTTCTGATAAACACTTTCACTCTGTCCACCAAGGCCTGCTGGAGCTTCTGGTTTGCAATCATTTTTACTTGCCTTCCCATTTCCATACCCTTCTCTCTGTCCTTGGCTTCCCCCATTGCAAGAGTGAGGCATATGCAAGCTGGAAGAACAGCACCTCATATTCCACTTGGTTAGATTCAATAAATACCACACCCCACTTATCCCCCTCTCCCCTGCACCCTAACACTTCCGCATTTGGTATGGACAAATATCTCCCACTACCCCAGTTACTCTGCTCCTTCCCCTTGTAGCGTATGCTCATCTCCCATCCCTGTGTCCCAAAATTCCCTATCATCTTAACATTTTCCCCTCCCCCTTGACCTCTTCCACCTAGATCCCTGCCTCTAGCTTTTCATTTTGCTCCTCCCCTTCTTCCTTATCTAATATCCTTAATTCTACTTTGCACCTCAAGCCTTTGTCACTTACTCCACCCATCTGCTGATCAGCCCCTCCTCTCTTTTTAAGCTTTCTTCCCCGCAATCCGTTCGAAGAAGTGTCCCAACCCACAACGTCTGTCATTCCCTCCGCAGTTACTGCCTGACCCGCAGAGTTCTTTATTATTTTTTTGGCTCAAGATTCCAGTATCTGCAGTTTCTGTAAACACATACAATAGTATCTAAAAAAAACAGGGAACAACAGAGCAGCAGGTTTAAAACAAGGGGCTGTTTACCAAGAGACCAGTATTCCCAGCTAATGCCTGTTATTCTTGTAAGTTAACTTTAGAGTTGTGGTCAGCTGTATGGAATCTTTGAATTAGGTGTTAGCAACTCTGGGTACACAAGCGATTGCAGTAGACTCATCATTTACTGTTCGGCCAGGAGGCTAAACAGTCGATACTTAGTCATGTGACTGTGTAAATAACTTTGTGACAGTATTCTACCATAATCTGATGTAAATAAGTGATATAAAAGCCTAAGGTTGCAGTTATAAAACACAAGATCAATGCAGCCAACAGAAAGTTTAGCCTTTAACCGGTGTACCTCATCGTATGGAATATTCTGGCACCCTTACTCTAAAAGACTCATAGACTTTCTAAATTGTAATGTTTTGGAACTGATCTCAAAAATGTCAACACCAGTCTCCCATTACCTTAGGTACAGAGCACAGAATGCAAAAATGCATTAAATGCATTCATCTAACTTAAAGATCGGGTGCTGATAAGTAAGTCAGTACTGGTGCATTCATTGTTCCAAAATAGTATTTCTGCTCATGAATTTGCATTATCAAGCTTTGGCAGTCAAATCATAAATATATAGACTAAGTTATAAAAATGTAAACTGGGGCAGGTAAAACGATCATTTCATACAGGAAAATAAGCTGTTTTTAACATTATGAGGTCTAGGTCGTGTTGGATGAAAGGAAACATAGTATAATTTGAACATAAAAATAAGCAAGTCTGCTCTATCATTGGGAGCTGTGTTCTGCTGCTACCTTATTAGAAGCTGAAGCAAGAGATGATCGTATAAAACAACAAATAAACATTTTAAAAAGCACAAATATGATGGAGCATTTCTTCTCTTTCTCATTATCTCCATTCACTCTTGGATTATGGGTAGAATGCCTTAGTTTAGCGATATAGTCGGGAAACAGGCACTTCGGCTCACCTAGTCCGTGCCGAGCAGCAATCGCCGTTTACTAGTTCTATCCTACACACTAAGGATAATTTACATAAGCCAATTAACCTACAAACCTGCACATTTTTGGAATGTGGGAGGGAACTGGAGCATCCGGAGAAAGCCTACGTGCTCACAGGAAGAACAAACAAACTCTGTACAGACAGCTCCTGTTGTCTCTGGTGCTGTAAGGCAGCTTCTCTACCGCTGTGTCACTGTGCTGCCCAACCTTTCTGATATGTTTCCTGTATAATCCAAGTGGCTACATTCAAAAAGTGTTCCACTTGTTCTAAAACAAGGGTTCCCAACCTGGGGTAAATTTAGCTGTAAATTTCGCCTACCCAGGGGGTACATTTGTTGATTCTGGATTTGTACATATTTTTTCTCATTGACTGATTGTGTTTGGTTCTGGTATACCGGTATCTGTTCATCATTAGTTGATCATAAATAATTGAAATAACATTGTTATGTGCTATTAAAGTTGCCAGGGGTAAACGGGACGAAAAAGGTTGGGAACCCCTGTTCCTAAAACTTTGAAATGTCATGGACAGGACAAGTTTAGAGGGATATGAGCCAAGCACAGGCAAGTTGGACTAGTGTAGATGGGACATGTTGGTCGATGTGGGCAAGTTGGGTTGACTACACTGTATGACTCTATGACTCTCTGGTGAATCTTCTCTGCACCCTCAATGTATATTATGGTGTTGACAGAGGCCTGCAACATGCAACTTGTTTACTGCATTTTCTACATCTTAACCAACAGTAAATTACCTCAAAAGCAACTCAGTAGCTGTAAATACTCTGGAATTCATCAGTTCATGAGAGTTTCTTCGCGCTTAGTAACATATTTTCTTGATGCAGTAACTTTATTTTAAGTTTCCTCATACTGTGGTCATTTATGTGCTTGTTTTAAATCTGGAGTTTATTGGATGGTCTGAAGCAAATATTTATGAAATGTAGATAGTGGAAAAATTACATTCTTTCCTGGTGCCTGAATTTACCCAAAATAAATTGATATAAATTATGAATCATGAAGATTAAAATCCCAGATGTTGGTTGCATGTTTGCTTGTGGGTATAAATAAATATTAATGAAAGGTAGAAAGGTAAAGGTAAAAGAAAGGTAAAACCTTAAGTGTGTCTGAATTAATCATCCTGGTATCATAACATCACAGTGAGACACGGCACAGACATAGGTCCTTAGTTAATGCCGACCAACCACCCATTGACAATAATCCAGTGTTAATCACATTTTGTATTCCGCCTACATTCTTAACAATTCTCCCCAGCTGTTACCACTCACCTCGATACTAGGGTTAATTCATACTTTGTGATGTGGGAGGAAACCGGAGTACCCAGAGGATACTCCAAATCATGCATGTGCCACTGACATGAGTCATGTAAATTCATGTACAACAAAACATTCTTGAAAACTTGGACTCCAGACAAGTTATCTCTTCCATTCTTCACCAGCCTATCCAGGTTCTTTTGACTCTCAGGGATCATTCGTCCACCTGCCATCCCTGACAATTAATGCAGACAGAATATTTGATGACCTCTATGTGAACTTGAAGGTAAGATTTTGATGAATTGATGGACATTGAGCCACAAAAGTAAATGTGAAAATGTGTAATCAACTCGAGCACCATGTACTAATGGTCAGTTTAAGTGACTATGACGAGAATCTTTTATCACAGTTTTCAAATATTTAAAATATTGAAGATATTTAGAAATCTGCAGAATATATGCATTCTTGCACAGCAGCATTCAGTTCCTCATAAGGATAGTTCAGCTTTGGATTTTAATAATTTGTGGTAGAAATGTTTGCTTTTGATGGCAGAAAGGCAGAAGTGATGTTGTTATGGAATTGCCTGGAGAATGATCTGAACGTGTGCTGGAACGATATCAGTCTTGCAGAAAAGTACACAGGAGATGTCAGAGCATAAATCATTCTCGGCAGAGAGAGCAGCTAGATCCATTGCTGTGTAAATGTGGTAATTAATGCCACCATTCTCTGCATACCTCTAGAGTTTAACTGGCATTTTAGGCATGCATTTGTTTGGTGAATAAAATAAGAATATTGTTTTTTTCCAGTTAAAGACATGTTTCAAAATAAAACGGATCAACGTCAGGCAAATTTGAGCACTGAAATTATTTACGAGAGACATTATATTGCAAAATGTCAGTCCAGAGAATTTATAAATGAGAGAAGCAGGTTATTTTTAAGAGGTTAAAATGCTGTATATACGTCTGCTGGGACGCTGATTATTTGAAATTGTTGGACTCTGAGTTAAGACTGGAAGGCTATAATGTGCCTCGTCGGAGAAGGTGTTGTTCCTTGAGCTTATGTTGAACTTAATTCGACTGTAGGAGGCTAAAGGAAGAGAGGTTCAAGTGGGATTGAGGTAGAAAATTACAGTGACAGGTAACTGTAAATTTGGGTCACATTCAAAGCTGGAGGTATTCTGCAAAGTGTTCACCCAAACTGCATTTGCATTCCCTATTGTAGAGGAGACTATCACATTAGCAACTGCTCTGAGTTTTGAAAAAAGGTCATTGAGGTTATCTCTAATTTTCCATCTGGAGATACAGCCGGACCTACTGAGTAATTTGTAGCATTTCTGTTTTTAGTATCTGCAATATTTTGATTTTGTACAGAAATGTTGGCTAAAAATGTCTGATACCATTATCGAATAAGAGATTGTGCAACGTTGCAAATAAAATAGTTCACAGCAGGACCTGTCTTCCTCAACTGAGTTAATCAAGTTATCATTTTTATCTTTCTCAAAATGAACATGAATCCCAGACTGATATTGGCTTTGTTTTTTAATGGATTTTTTAACATTTTAATTATCAGTTTAGTTGTTCTAGCTGAGTCAAATGCATATAATTTGAAATGTATCTACATTGCTTCCTCCAGTCTGTTCTCTTGGTCAATGTGACAGTAAATTATTTAGTTAAATTTTCCTCGATCAAATAAGATACTATGCCTTAGAATAAACATCAGAATAAAATTGCAAGCACGGTATGATGCATTTTACTTCAGTTTCCAGTATTCAAAGTTTGAAAAGCCGTTTGCGTCTTCTCCCTTTGACCTAAAGAGTTTTCCCCTGGGGTCTGATTTCTTCCTCATCACAAGACGCGGTGGCTGGTAGGTTAATTGGTCACTGTTAATTACCTCGCAGAGGTGTTAAGAGAATCGAGAGTTGATGGATATATGAGGCAGAATCGGTTGCAGGAACTAACTGGAGGAATGGGACTAATGCTAAGAGAGCAGGAATCTTGTATCAGATTTTCTTTGCTGTAAAACTTAGAAAACCTAGAAACTGGAAAACTTTGTTTCTAAACAAAAGATTGTGCTTCTAACCATTGTTGAAGATATGAACGTTAAGTGAAAGTTAATAAAGCCTTATATATTAAGCAGATTTTGAAAAAAAAAACGTGTTTTTGATCATCTCTTCTTCTTGCGTATGGCGTGCACAGCCTAAAGTTGTAGGACAACTTGTTCTATTTGATCTTATTTGATTGTGCACACCAGGTTGATTGCATTCGTCGAAACAGGGCGAACCAAGTGAAGGTTGCAATCTCTCACCCCGTTTTTGATCATGGTCAAACGTTTGGCTGCAGTTTACGTACAATATGAATATATTGATCACCCAACCATGAAAATCTCACAATCCTGTCTATGTAATCTTAGTGGCTTCGGATGAAGAAAACCTGGTAGCATATTTTGATATTTTTTAATGATTGGTTTCAGAACAACTAATTTCTTTACTTTAGATATTTATGCTAGATTGTATTGCATTGTTCCTGTTGGTGACAGATGAGAAGCATTCAATCAATTACAGCAAAACAGAGCAATCTCAAATTAATTTATTGTTTTCAATCTTGTACCATCTAGCGAGGATTTAATGTAGCCATCAATTCTGTTTATGTTTAAGCAATTTTACATATTTATAATGTATGAGTAGGTGACTAGCTAGGATTTTCTCAGAAATCTTAACTTTATTCTTATCAACATTCTCAAACCAGTCCAGAGTATGACTTCATTATTGACGTGCCATAACTACCTTACTTTCTCTGCTCTCTTATTTTTTTGCCACAAGAAAGAAGCTTAATATGAATATTTAGCTGATTCAAATTGTAATTTAACGACAACGTTTCCATATTTTAGAAGTTGGGTCTTATGAATATAACGTGTACATGTTTGTTTACACAGATATAGACTTATCTAAACTAGATCTAGACAGATTTATCTAAGTCCCATTTAATTTATGCATCCAAAACTGTCTATTTATCCTCTAGACTATCCATTTGTAAAATATCATCTGAAAATGTAGATTTCACAATCAAAGATATGTGATATGTGTAAGAAGGAACTGCAGATGCTGATTTAAACCGAAGATAGACGCAAAAAGCGTCTCGGGTCTGGTCCCGAAATGTCACCCATTCCTTCTCTCCAGAGATGCTGCCTGTCCCGCTGAGTTACTCCAGCTTTTTGTGTCCATATGTGATATTATCACAGCTTGAGTACCACCAACTGTATTTTGATTGTAGTGTGGTTTACATACAACAGACATGAGTAACTTTGATGTCTCAGGGATGTTAGAGTGATGTTATTTTTTCCTTAAGCACTGCAGTTGGAGAGGGTAGGAAATGTGTTGTCAGGGACAGCAATCGTATCATTGTGGCAGGGTCCCTGGTGGTCAGATATCTGATCAGAATCAGAGTGGGAATTGTTGGCCATCAAAGAATTGGTGGCATTGAGAGAAAAAAAAGATTTTGCCCATGGAGGCATTTCCAGCAGCTGACGATAGAAGGTAACTAGCAAGCATGGGGTCCCAGTACACAGCTCTATTTTAACCTTGTTGCTTTGGAACTGACCATTGATGAATGCTTCTCAAACAATGTACTCATATTTCCCTGCAATGTCCCAAAAGGAATCTTATATGAATGATGTCCCCTAAAGTGTGTCTGAAACTGAAACAGCATCAGATACATATGGACAGCTCAAAGTGCCAGTTTGGGTTTCTCAAGTGAAGCAAAATAACCAGGAAATAGTTGTTGTCATGTTTCATACTGTGAAATGGGTACATCAATAGCCCAGTGTTGATATAAGTACATATAATGCAACCTTGTTAAGAGTCCAGATGCAAAGTACATCAGCTCCCCAAAGGTCAGGATTTTGGTTTTGCCACTGCAGTGATGGTGAGTCCAGAATTAGAGAGCAGGATGAGATGTACTAGTATCTGACCTGCATCTCATTTTGACTTGTGCATTGCAAAGTGAAAGAATTGAAGGTAGCAACAAGTTGACCTGTTCACTGTCAGGAATATCTGGAAAGTCAAAAATCATCCATCAACCACATTTATCACCTCCAGTTAATATCTAAAGATCTTAAGGATGGTTTGGTGTCCCATTTGTTTCAATGAAATTCATTATGTTTCAATGAAATTCATTACTCATTTTTCATTAAAAAACAGTTCATTTTAAATTCATGGCATTTTTTTTATCAGCTTCTGATATTTGGCCTTGTGACTTCTTTACCATTCATCCTTTCATCGCAATAGGCTTTCTGTATCTTGCCTTTGACCTTTCATTTTCAACATTCCTAATTTAATTCCTCACCTTTTATGTCTTGCAGCCAATTGTTTTTGATGCTGTTTTTTCCTTTTCCTGAACTGCCTTATCATTCCCTCTGTTCTCAGATTCCAACACGAGAATGTGGTTTGATGCTGAAAACAGAGCTGACTTTGGTTCTTGAAATGATAACAAATCTTCTTTTCTCTTCTCTTAGCTAGCTTTTTTTGGATGTCATCCTGCCTCCTCAGTACAGAAAACAGACTGGCAATGAGCCCCAGGACTCTCGTAGGACAGCAAATAAGTTGTCCACTGAAGTATTTTTATATAGGTCATGTGCAATTGGTTAAAATCGAGTGGTACTGATACAAAAAACACCTGATTGCTTCCACTCTCTCGGGCTTTTGTGACCCAACTTTATGTGACAGGGCACAGTTGAGATTATGTAGCACTTCATTATATCTCTGAAAACACCCCCAAAGCATATCACATGAATGGATCCCAAAAGCAACTTTTATTTGTGGGGAAATGAGGCCCAAAGCTGCTTCTTGTGCATTAGCAAATTCTAAAAATATTGAGGGCACTCAATGCAATATCTCTATTTCAGTACTGCTGTCTTTACATCACTACAAAAATGCTTTCAGAGGTGTGTAAAAGTCGCCTTGGGTTACAACTTTAGATTATTTCTTTCCTCTGTGTGTCGTATTTTCTTCAGTTTCCTTTCCTTTCAATAATCCTTGCAAATCTCCTTGACAAGATGACTGAATAGTCCATATTCTAAACCAATCGTTTTAATATTATTCACAAACCAATGTTGGTCTTCTTCGTAGCTCAGCTGAGTTGAAGATTTTTTTTGGAGTTTGATAGTTCAATAGTATTTTTTTAGTGCAATTTTTTTCTGGATTTGTTTATCACAAACACAGTCGGTGCATTAAAATTATTAACATCAGATGTACAGTGATACTTAAAATAAGGTTACTTATTTTTGGAATACTTGCCCCTAATTATCAAACAAGATGTTTTATTGTTGATTCAAGAATTATACACCCTTTTCCCTTATCACCTCTGCTGTGGTTACTGTTGCATTGTAATAGCTAGTAAATATTTATTAAATTATTTACCAAATCCTCCCTTTCAATGCCACTGCATTTAGCTAAATGAGAAATGTCATCCAAATATTTTCTGGAGAGTGGGGTTTCTAGCTATTTTTATTTGTCACTCTGGTTTCTTGAACATTGTATGTTTTATCCCAAATTCAAAGTTCTCTCCATTACATTTCTTGCTTTTTCAGGGGGGGGGGGGGGGGGTCTGGATATGGTAGTGCATAATTTTCTTCAGTATTACTCCAAATTATTTTACTATTCCCAAGGGTTAAAATTTTCAGCCTATGATTTTATGTTGGAATGGTTAACTCTGTTCCTGACCTATAGTTTTTTAAACCTATAATGATTTAGATTTGCCAAAAGGTCAGTGTCTTTAAATTTGTTTCTTTTCCTTCTGCTAAACTTCTCCATTAATTTTAATCTTAAATTTTGTTTCAGTTTTTTATTGATTCTTATCTTTAACATTATTAAATCGCAAATATGGGTTTCATCTATTCAGTATTCAGTGTCAACTTGTAATGTTCTGGACTCTACCTGGACCATCAGAGGATCTCATTAAATTGTTCAGAAAACAGATCCTTTTTTTTAATTCTTAACAAGGTATATTGGGACCATACAACAATAGAGAGACAATACTTTTCTCCACATTTAACGTAATGCCATTGTAGAGGACAAACTCATTCTTGTTACCACTTGACTCTCTTGGGAAATCCCCACACTTCTCTTTAACTGTACGATTGTTGGCCCAATTTACTATTTCAAAATGGTCTTGCAGCTGTGCTTCACTTAGGGATATATTTTGAGAATTTCTAATTTGAAAAGTCTTATAATACTGCCAAGGGCTAATTTCTCAAAAAATATTGCTTATGTTCCTTAAATACATCTTGTAAGTGTAATATTAATTACTATAATGACATTATGCTATCACACTCATGTCAAATGTTCACATTTTTATGTCACAACCACATACATGCTTTTAGCTTACCTCTAAATGAATGCTCCAAGCTTGCAAACATTTTCTGTTTTGGTCAGGTCTACAGTAGAGAATTTTACATGTAAATCAAGGCAATTCAAGCAAGATGATAAAGGAATTGACAGAGGAATGGGTGAACATTTTCAAGTGTAATTTGGTAATAAAGGCCCCACAGCTAACTTGACAGCTTTGGCATAGCAAATCATTTAAGATACGAAGATACATCTTGTCAGACGTAACATTCCCACAGAAGATGTCAACAGCACTCAGCCAGAATCCCATTAAGGCCATAATGTAATTCTTCACAGCAAACTTCATTATTCTTATGTATAGGAAAGAACTGCAGATGCTGGAAAAATCGAAGGTAGACAAAAATGCTGGAGAAAACCTTATAGTGGGTTAAGGTGGATTTAGCATGGAGTCAGCTTGGAGCACTGAGAATGTTGTTCACACTTGGAGCTGCTTGAACCAATAAATGTATTTTCATGGGATGGAATAAATGTGAACTGTGCAGAACTGTTTATAGGGCCAAAAAAAAGAAGAAAAAAAAGGTGCTCCAGAGATGATAATGATATATAACACTGGAGCTAGGAATCAGATTTAAGCTGAAATAGAAGAATTGATGGCCAGTTACAAGCACAGCACAGGTGTGCATGATGATCAAAGTTACTTTCAAATCTAAGCACTGGAGTTATAGAACTGACACAGTGGCTAAGGCAAATGGTATTTTAGTATCTAAGTACAGAACTCTTAAATTCCTTACTGCAATTTTAAAAGCACTTCAAGAAATGACACTGGTTCCTCCTCAGGTCAAGATTGCCCATAGGGGCCCCTAATTGTTTCTGCAGAGGTTTGTGATATTTAAGGACTATTGCCTAGAAACTGGATTTCATCTTTTTTTTGTGGGTTTAATTTTGTGTGCACGTAGCACTGAAGGTTAATTGAACCTCCCATAAAGAACCTTGAAATTGGCCAAATGTTCAATATAAGCTGTACTGGTTTATACCCAGAATTTTGTGTTAAACTGCGACCTTTGAACGTTCTGACAGGGCTTCCATGAAAATCTCTCAGTCCCCGTGTCTTTAATCCACTGGGAAAGGATGTCAGACCTTAAAAGAATTGTCCTTGTGTCAGCCACAAAGCAGAGGCATTCAAGACTGCCATGAAGGTGAGGCCATCCCTCATACAGTTTTATGTATGAGGGATGGTCAATACCAAGTCCCCGGTCCCCTATATTGCCATGAGTGTCCTGTGCCAGGTTTGAGAGAATGAATAGGTACAAGACCAAGGGGAACCTGTTGGGTCTTGTCCCCTCAAAGCGGGGGGGGGGGTGGCCTGCGGCGTCACACACACTAACCACACCCCCCTCCCACACACACACTAACCACCCCCCACACACACACTAACCACCCCACTTGATATTATATTAATATTATTCCTTCGCTCCTATTACCCCATCCCCGCCCTATCCACTGACGCACAGCCCACACCTCGCAGGCGCGTCTAGAGAGGGAGGGGGGGTAGAGAGAGAGGGCAGAGAGAAAGGGGGCAGAGACAGAGGGGCAGACAGAGAGAGAGGGGCAGAGAGAGGGGGAGGAGGGGGAGTGGGGGGAGGGAGAGGGGGGAAGGGGGGGAGAGAAGGGTGAGTAGGGGAGAGGAGGGGAGGGGAGAGAGAGGGAGAGGGCTGACTTGAACTCGGCGAGCGGGCGGCGCAGACACTGAGCGGGCGGGGCCTCGGCAACTCCCGGGACCTCTGAAGCCTTCGGAAGCCCAGCCAAATTACTGCATGTTCAGTGGCTTCAATCCAGAGCACTGTGGGTGAGGGAGGCTGGGCTGCGGGCGGGGCGGGGCGGACAGCCGGCTGAGTGCAAGTCGACTGCGAGTCGGGGGGGGGGGGGGCGGTGAGGATGACGTAACTCGCAGCTCCTGGGAAACTGTGCCAAGCAGGCTGCGTGTTGAAAACTGCGCAGCGGGCCGCGAGGAGCAGAGCCATTGTGACATCATCAGCTCATTAACTTCAACAAATATTTCAGATTTGTGAATAATTTTAATAAATAACTCAAGAAATAATGAATCAAATTTTCAGATAAGACGATTTTTGAAATCATGAGGTAAATCTCTATCGGAATATGTAAACATTTCACCGTTAGCGCGTCACGTTTTCGAGGAGATGTGAATCACAGGCTAACATCACACACACACACACAAATACACACACAAATACATCCACATCCAAGATCAGAGTTTTATAAGTATACTAGACTAAGTGGGACCCGTTGGGTCCCATGTTCACATGGGAGGGCTGGTCCCCCAACACAATATTCCACCTCTCCACCAATTCCAATATTGGTAGCCAGTGGGCGAGGGGGCTTTCTGGAGCGCTAGTATGGGTATTGTGGGCTGAAGGGACTGGTTTCCAGAGGGCTAATATGGACATTGTGGGCCAAATGGATTCTTGGGGTGACAGCTCAGTCACTCAAGCCTGATGTGCTGGCAGCTCACTCATGGCTGGTGGGCTGGCAGTTGACACGGCTATTCCTTGAAATACCACTTCAAGCAGGGTGCAAGGCCACCAAATTCAAGTGCAGTTTCATACCACTTCAAGCAGGGTGCAAGGCCACCAAATTCAAATACAGTTTCATACCATTTCATGCAGGGTGCAAGGCCACCAAACTCAAATGCAGTTTCATACCATTTCATGCAGGGTGGAAGTCCACCACATTCTAATGCAGTTTCATACTATTTCAAGCAGGGTGCAAGGCCACCTAATTCAAGTGCAGTTTCATGCCACTTCAAGCAGGCTGCAAGGTCACCAAATTTAAATGCAGTTTCATACCATTTCATGCAGGGTGGAAGGCCACCACATTCAAATGCAGTTTCATACATTTCAACCTGGGTGCAGCGCCACCAAATTCAAGTGCAGTTTCCTACTACTTCAAGCAGGGTGCAAGGCAACCAAACTCAAGTGCAGATTCCTATCACTTCAAGCAGGGTGCTGGGCCACTATGCTCAAGTGCAGTTTCTTGCCACCGCCAGCAGGGTGCAAGGCCACCAAATTTAATTGCAGTTTCATACCATTTCATGCAGGGTGCATGGCCACCAAATTGAAATGCAGTTTCATACCATTTCATGCTGGGTGCAAGGCCACCACATTCAAATGCAGTTTCATACCATTTCAAACAGGGTGAAACCACCATAAAACCACACAATACACCACACTCACAGTTCAGTAGACATTAGTGTGTTCAGTTGATTCACAGCTCAGGCAGAGTCGTGACCTCTCCCTCCCCCATCTTGCAGAGACTGTCACACCCACACTTCCGGGTTTTATAATCCCTCCCCCCTCCCACCGGAAGGGGCGTGGCCTTCATGGCATGATTGACAGGAGAGAGATTCTCAACATTTTTTAAACACTAATAACACTAAATTGTTCATTGATGGGAAGAATCCTGTGCACCTGATATGCGGAGGGGGACTGAGTAAAATGGCCAAAAATCACAGCCATAAGTGGTAGCGTTTTATCTAAAATCAATGTACAGTGCAAACAGAAAGTTGTCAAGTTTAGACTTTTAATCATTTGCCATTTCAAACCAACCACCACCAACCATTTGCTGTGCTTTATTTCAAACCAACCACACCAACCATTTGCTGTGCTCTATTTCAAACCAACCACCACCAACCATTTGCTGTGTTTTATTTCATACCAACCACATTTTCATTTTCAAACCACATTAAGGGCACTCAAGGCCAGTAAAACTACACTCACAGTTTAGTAGACATCTGTTCAGTGTTAGACAAAAATGCTGGAGAAACTCAGCGGGTGCGGCAGCATCTATGGAGCAAAGGAAATAGGCAACGTTTCGGGCCGAAACCCTTTTTCAGACGGGTTTCGGGTTTCGGGTTTCGGCCCGAAACGTTGCCTATTTCCTTCGCTCCATAGATGCTGCCGCACCCGCTGAGTTTCTTCGGCATTTTTGTCTACCTTCGATTTTCCAGCATCTGCAGTTCCTTCTTGAACATGTGTTCAGTGTTATTCACAGCTCAGACTGACGTGATGTGACCCTCTCGCTCCACCATCTTGCAGAGACTGACTGAGGCACTCAACACTTCCAGGTTTTATAGTCCCTCCGGGAGGGGTGTGTCCTTCAGGAGAGAGAATCTCAACATTTTTTAAACACTAATAACTCTTTTATTTTTCATCGGTGGGAAAAATCCTCTTATCCTGCGCAGCGGAGGCGGACTCTGAGTAAGATGCCCAAAAATCATAGCCGTAAGTGGCAGCATTTTTTCTAAAATCAATATACAGAACAACAGGAAGTGGTCAAGATCAGACTTTTAGTAATATAGAAGGATAGAAAGGCTGAATCAGTGATGAAATTACCCTGAGCATTGAAAACTCTGTCTGGCAGTTGCTGCTAGATGGACATCATTGTTAACATGGAGACCACTTAGATCCTCATAGCCAACCCCAATACCATGAGACCCTAATATTTTTTTAGACTGTTCAAGCAAGATTGCAGTTTATTCCCAAATGTTGGTAAGGGAGGAAACGTAGTTCACAACTGGCAATTTTACTGGGAGTGCGGTTACGACTTGAATGACATCAGATGAGCTGAGGTAAGTTGCACACAAAATTGTCTCGGCCAATTTTCTTATGGGCATAATTTTTATTGGAAATAATTATTATTGCAATCTAATTTGGGTTAAATACCCTGCTAATGTAGTTTAAATAAAAGCAGAATAGGTAACCTGCAATATTTAATTTACAAGTTAGGCAGCATATATCCCAACTAAGAAAATGCTAGAGACAATCAGCAAGTCAGGTGGCTGTGGAAAGAGACGTAATGTTTTAGCTCCAGGAACGTTCATCAGGCCATGCTGAAATGTTAACCCTGTCACATTGCTGCCTGGACCGCTTGGTTTTACCAGGACTTTCTGTTTGTTTGCAGCAGATTTTCAGAATCTGCATTTTTTATTTTTTAATTTTGCCTGTCAATTCATGGATTTACCTTAATAAAGCAACTTTTGTTTATATCTCTGAGAATTATTTTTTGTATCCTCCTTTCTCTCCCATATTTGAATTGATGGTTGTACCCCTTGTCGTCACTGCCATTATTCGTATCTATCTTACGTCGAGTGCCAACTCTTGCCTTTCCAAGCTCATCATCAAATTTTCATTTTCCCTTAACCCTATTTTAAGTTGCCAGAATCCTGAAGGAAATCTGCCCTTCCCAAACTTTTCAATGGGTCCCATAGTTCCCTCCTACCATATTATTTCCTATTCACCAAGACCTTGTGTAAACCCTTTCCACTCACTAACCCATACAGCCCCACAAACCCCATGCTTACAAACAGTAAGTTAATTTACAGTTAATGTTGAAGTATTTCATTATTATTTTATTTATTTTTAAAACAGCTTACATATTCAATCAATGTTTTTTTTAAACATGTTCTGGGACTCATCAAGAGAGATCCTTTGAGAAACCTAGAAGTATAACAGTAACTGCCATTTATACTTCTGGCAAAAACATCCTGGAAATATTAACAAAAATATGTCAACTTACACAGGACGCCATGAATCTATTTGGTACCTGACCAAAACCTTAATCGACAGGATACATTTTAAATTGTATCTTTAGGGATAAAAGCGACTGTGGAGAAAAGTGGAAGAACTTACTTGTACTTGAGAGTCATGGGCGCAGCAACCAATGCCGGAGTAATTAACTTTGGGATGCTTAAGAGTATTCAGAGTTTTGAGATATTTCTGAAGCTAATAGACAGAGGAGAATGCAGAGATATGGAGGGATTTGGGATAAGATTGCAATATTTAAAATCAAGACATTTCTTTAAAGTAGCTACTGCAGATCCCAATGGTTGATGGGATTTGGTGCCGGTTAGAAAACTTGGTAAAGCTCAGAATTGATGGAACTTAGTTATTAGGTCATATTGCAAATGGCATTTACACTCTGAGCCAATTGGAAATTCAAAGAAAGAATTCACAAGTAGGGAGGAGCACCACTTAATTTGGGAACTAAAAGAGGTTGATCATAGATGGAAAGCATTAAATAGTAGAATTAGTGGATAGGAATTGTGAGTGAGAGACCATGGGGTACTATTAATATGGGGATAAGGAAAAGGCAGCTGTAAATTGGGCATCAGGGAAAAGTATGTTTAAATAAGGAATTAAAAAAGAATGGGGCCGGTAGGAGAGAATGAACTCAGAAAGTTGAGGATTAGAAATGGGCGCAAGTAAAGTATGGAAAAAAGAAAGAGACCAGTTCATGGGGAAATTAATTGTTCTTATATTGTTTTTATTATAAGTTGCTACTTTCAAGTTAAAGGTGTCAAGTTAAAGGTGTAGCCAATGGCAGTAATGAGAACCACAACTATGCCTGCCTTTTTTATTGGTTACGTCAAACAGTCCTTGTTCCACCCATCCTCCAACTCTTTCTCTGTTACATTGATGACTGCATCCTGCACCCATGCAGAACGTGGTGATTTCCTTAACTTTACCACTAACTTCCACCCTGCCCACAAATTCACTTGGACTATCTCTGACACCTCTCTCCTCTCTCTTGATCTCTCTGTTTCCATCATGTGGGACATCCTACTGATTGCCATCTACTCCAGACCAACCAACTCCCACAGTATTCTGGACCACACATCCTGTCATCCTACCTCTGAGAAAGATTCTATCCCCCTTCTCTCAATTTCTCCACCCCCGCCGCATTTGATCCCAAGATGGAGCTTTCCATTCTTGGACATCCGAGATGTCCGCTTTCCTTAGTAATTGTGGTTTCCCCCTGCTTTCATTGATGGATCTCTCACCCACGTCTCCTCTGTGTCCCATAGTCCTGCCCTCTTTCCCCCGCCCCCCAGACAGAGCAAGGGTAGAGTTCCCCAGTCCTCTTCTTTTACCCCACCAGCCTCCATATCCAACATATCATCCTCCAACATTTCCATCACTTCCAATGTGATCCCACCACCAGCCACATCTTCCGATCCCCACTCCTTTCCACCTTCCGCAGAGACCATTCCCTCCGCATCTCCTTGCTTCACTCATCCCTTCCCACCCAAACCACCACCTCCAACCACTTGTCCTTTTATCTTCATCCTCACCTCCACCTCAACAATCCTTCCAGGTGAGACATAGGCTCACAATCACATTTCCTGATGTGGCCTGCTGTACATCGGTGAGACCAAGCGTAGACTTAGAGACTGTTTCGCCGAACCGGTCCGCTAAGGCATATTAGATGTCCCGATTGCTAACCATTTCAACCCATTTTTCCCATTCTCATACTGACCTTTCTGTCCTGTACCTCCTCCATTGCCAGAGTGAGGCGACATGCAAAGCCTCATATTCCGCTTGTGTAGCTAACAGCTCAACTGTATCAGCATTGAATTGTCCAATTTTAGGTAAAATCCCCTCCACTTCTTACCTCACTGTTTCTCCCCTGAGCATCACCTGGACTCGCACCTATTTCTCCCATTCCCTCTACATTCCTTTGTCTACCTTGACAATTCAACTCTTCAATCCTTTTCTCTCACACCTTCTGACTTTTCACCTCTGGCCTTTGTTCAACCATCTGCCTGTCAACCCCAACCCCCCTGTATCCAACTATTAACTTGTCAGGCTTTGTGCTGCCCCTCCTCTCTTCCAACTTTCTCACCACCCCTCCCCCACCCATCTCCACCACGATCAGTCTGAAGAAGGGTCCTGACCCAAAGCGTCACCTATCCATGTTCTCTAGAGATGCTGTCTTGCCCGCTGCTTTACTCCAGCACTTTGTGGCTTTGTTTGTAAACCAACATCTGCAGTTCCTTGTGTCTTTCACTATGTGATTTGATCTGACAGCTTTGGTTACCGTAGTACATCTTATTGCTCAGTATAGGTGTGTAAATCTGTGATATTTAACACTGCATTGATATCATGGCCGGTTGTGCTGATTGAAGAGTATATACACCAACTATCCGTAATTAAGGCAAAATAATTAAGGGCTTCCCTGGATGCTACTTCCTACATTAATAGTCTTTATTGTCTTCTACAATGACTTGTATCTACAGCTGCTGCTTATAGCTATCCTAACAAAAACATGCTTTGTTTGTTAGGAATTTCTATTCTTATCTGCCTTTAATTTCTTAAGCAAGTCTCGTATTCCCTTATCAATTATTTTCCCAATTACTGTGCTCAGAATGAATGGGCACAGCCAATATGTTACATCTATGTTGTAGATATTTCTTCCTCTGCATGTTAAAATAAAACGAGTTAATTCACTGTTCCTTCTCTCATAAAGATATTTACTACAGCACTTGTAATTATTTTCATTAGTTATAACTACAGGAAGAGGGGAAATGGAATGAGTGGCCTTGCAATACAATCTAAACATTGTAAGATTGTCTTTTCCCAGAACTACGATTTTGTTTGTGTACCTTTGTCGGTTATGTACCAGCTGAGGACTGAGCATCTGTGTGTGAGCGCACACACTGTATACTGTACTAGCAAGCACCTTTGGCTTATATTTCTTATAATACCATGTCTTCCATTTTTTTCACTATTTTTACAATATTGTGTGACCTAAACACAAACCCTAAAGTGACAACAATAAATTGTGAAATTCTGATTGAGTATCAAAAATAAGAAATCATGGGACAAAAAAAATAGGTGGAGCAGGAAAGAACCACAAAATGACATGAGGGGTACTCAAAATAAAAAAAGGTAATTCTTGGAAGAATGAGGATTTGGATATGGTGCCAATAATCATGAGATTTTGCGGCAGGGACCTGTCTCTGCAGAAATAAAGAGATCCAAGCTTACACATAATTCCAGTTGAGGTCCATGCTCCATTACTTTACACAAAGTGTTTTGGCAACATCCCAAATATTTTATTATGCACGACCACAGACTTTTTGTATAGGTGCCCCTTCAAAGTGCGTACCCAACTGGTGTGTAACAATAACCTTTGTCGGGAAGGAACTGCAGATGCTGGTTAAAACACACCGAAGATAGACACAAAATGCTGGAGTAACTCAGCGGGACACGCAGCTTCTCTGGAGAGAAGGAATGGGTGATGTTTCGGGACAAGACACTTCTTCAGATTGAGAGTCAGGAGAGAGGGAGACATAGAGATATGGAAGGGTAAGGTGTCCCGCTGAATTACTCCAGCATTTTGTGTCCATCATAACTTTTGTTAAACAGGTGCCAGCTGCTTTTTGCCCTAGCTCCAAGCCATTCATTACCATTGTCTTATTCTGCCTGTATCTAATATCTAAATTATATTAGTATCCCATTTGGAAATGTTCGATCAAGTGATGGTATGCCTCCAGTGAATGTGGTATATCTGGGTTCTCAAATGGCATTAGATAAGCATCCATGCATACGATTTTTAAATAAATTACTTGCTCATGTGAAAGGGTGTGGCATAGTTACACAATAACATGAATAGAGGATAGAAACAAAGTGCTGGAGTAACTCAGAAGGTCAGACAGCAAGTTGGGGAAAAGGGATGGGTGATGTTTCGGGTCAGGACCCTTCTTCAGATGGGAAGTAGGGTCTCGACCTAAAACGTCGCCCATCCTTTTTCTCCAGAGATGCTGCCTGACCCTCTGAGTTATTCCTGCATTTTGTTTCTAATCATGACTAGAGGATTGGTTAAAAGAAGCAGAGTGTGGGAATAAATAGATTAATTTCATTTTGTGGCTGTCTATAGCACAGAGAACATTACTTGGCCTTCAACTGTTCATCATTTATATTAATGATTTAATTGAGAAAAAAAATAATTTTATATATCCAACATTGCCAATAATTAAAAGCTAAGAGTGAAACTACAGTATGGGATGGAAGCAGTTAATCTACAATAGACAATAGGTGCAGCAGGCCATTCGGCCCTTCGAGCTAGCACCACCATTGACTGTGATCATGGCTGATCATCTACAATTAGTACCCCCTTCCAGCCTTCTCCCCATATCTCTTGACTCCGCTATCTTTAAGAGCTCTATCTAACTCTCACTTGAAAGCATCCAGAGAATTGGCCTCCACTTCCTTCTGAGGCAAGGAATTCCACAGATTCACAACTCTCTGGGTGAAAAAGTTTTTCCTCTTATCCGTTCTAAATGGCCTGCCCCTTAATCTTAAACTGTGGCCCCTGGTTCTGGACTCCCCCAACATCGGGAACATGTTTCCTGCCTCTAGCGTGTCCAATCCCTTAATAATCTTATATGTTTCAATAAGATACCCTCTCATCCTTCTAAATTCCACTGTATGCAAGTCCAGTCGCTCCATTCTTTCAATATATGACAGTCCCGCCATCCGGGAATTAACCTTGTGAACCTACACTGCACTCCCTCAATAGCAAGAATGTCCTTCCTCAAATTTGGAGACCAAAACTGCACACAATACTCCAGGTGTGGTCTCACCAGGGCCCTGTACAACTGCAGAAGGACCTCGTTGCTCTCATACTCAACTCCTCTTGTTATGAAGGCCAACATGTTATTAGCTTTCTTCACTGCCTGCTGAACCTGCATGCTTACTTTCAGTGACTGACTAGACCAAGTGGGATCCATTGGGTCCCTGTCAAACGGGAGACCTGGTCCCCCAACGCAATATTCCACCACTCCCATAGCCCCCATGGGAGCCCTGGTGCAATGCAACCTGTTCCCCAATGCAATATTCCAGCACTCACCCATAGCACCCAACTGCACAGGGGCAGGTCATTTCCCCTTATTCACCCTCCCTCGCAGGGAGCAGGGGAGGTGTAAAGCACTTATGAAAGCATGGAACTACCAGGCAGAAGACCCATGCAGCTGTGGAGCAGTACAGACAATGTCCCACCTACTGGAGTGTGACGACACCCCCCAGTGCAGCCCCCAGGACCTGGCTGAACCGACTCGACCAGCTGTGACCTGCGCCAGATACTGGCAGAACGACATCTGAGATTGCAACGGACTCGAAAAAGACCCTCCCTCGTTAAACTTGTTTTTAAATCCTTGCTGCCAGGAATATAAAAAAAGGATTGCAACATTGTAGCTTGCAATTGCACTGGCTAGGGCTGGTAAGACTCAGTGTCCTGGGATAGCAACATTGTAGCGAGCAGGGCTACAATCGCATTGTAACGTCATAGTTGTAAGTGGCAGTGCAGCAGGAAGAAACATTTTTTTTAAATTAAGAAATGTGAATAACTTGTGAAATATAACATCAATCTGAACGAAACTTGATACAAACCACCACATGACAATTGTGAGTAAGGTGTAATACATAAATTGTAGCACTATCGTTTTGGGGTAATTTGTCGAAATCACTGACGGCACACACACACACACACACACACACACACACATAGAAACAAACAAGATGAGAGTTTTAGTATAATAGATATACAAGGACACCCAGATCTCGTTGTACTTCCCCTTTTCACCATTCAGATAATAATTTGCCTTCCTGTTCTTGCCACCAAAGAGGATAACCTCACATTTATCCACATTAATCTGCATCTGCCCACTCATCCAACCTGTCCAAGTCACCCTGCATCCTCACAGCATCCTCCACACAGTTCACACTGCCACCCAGCTTTGTGTCGTCTGAAAATTTGATAATGTTACTTTTAATCCCTTCATCTAAATCATTAATGTATTTTGTAAATAGCTGCTGTAAGAGACAAAGCAAGCAAGAAAGTGGTGGAGTAATGTAGGAAAATGGAACTTTATGCACGTTGACTGGTTGAATAGGAACATTTTTGTTTTGAAATGGAGAAAAATAGAAAAAACATTAGTGGTGGGACCTTCGAGTGTTTGTCATATGGAACAGAAAATAAACACTAATGTACAGCAAACAATTTGGAAGATAAATGGTATGTATGTTGGCTGTTTTGAGCACCAAACTACTAAAAGCTTTGCTTAAACTGCGCAGGATTTTAGTAAGATATTATTTAGAATGCTGTGGGTAGTTTAGATATGTCAAGAGTGTTTATCCAAAATGGAGCAATGAAATTTTTACTTGCTGATGCTTTACAAGCCCATTAATGCGATAACATACAAATAAATATATAATCATCAATTACAATGCCCTCCATAATGTTTGGGACAAAGACCCATCATTTATTTATTTGCTTCTGTACTCCACAATTTGAGATTTGTAATAGAAGAAAATCACATGTGGTTAAAGTGCACATTGTCAGATTTTATTAAAGGTCATTTTTATACATTTTGGTTTCACCTTGTAGAAATTACAGCAGTATTTATACATAGTTCCCTCCCCCCCCATTTGAGGGCACCATAATGTTTGGGACACATGGCTTCACAGGCGTTTGTAATTGCTCAGGTATGGTTATTTGCCTCCTTAATGCAGGTGTAAGAGAGCTCCCAGCACCTAGTCTTTCCTCCAGTCTTTCCATCACCTTTGGAAACTTTTATTGCTGTTTATCAACATGAGGACCAAAGTTGTGCCAATGAAAGTCAAATAAGCCATCATGAAACTGAGAAACAAGAATAAAACTGTCAGAGACATCAGCCAAACCTTAGGCTTACCAAGATCAACCGTTTGGAACATCATTAAGAAAGAACACTGGTGAGCTTAGCAATCGCAAAGGGACAGGCAGGCCAAGGAAGACCTCCACAGCTGATGACAGTAGAATTCTCTCTATAATAAAGAAAAAACAAACAAACACCTGTCCAACAGATCAGAAACACTTCAGGAGTCAGGGGTGGAT
Organism: Malacoraja senta; assembly: GCA_038087875.1. Classification (NCBI taxonomy): domain Eukaryota; kingdom Metazoa; phylum Chordata; class Chondrichthyes; order Rajiformes; family Rajidae; genus Malacoraja; species Malacoraja senta. The sequence continues at coordinate 112,803 of JAXLNO010002089.1, read as the reverse complement.
TTGTCAATGACCACTGTCCACAGAAGACTTCATGAACATAAATACAGAGGCTACACTGCAAGATACAAACCACTGAATAGGATGGCCGCGTTACAGTTTGCCAAGAATTACTTAAAGGAGCTACCACAGTTCTGGAAAAAGGTTTTGTGGACAGATGAGATGAAGATTAATTTATATCAGAGTGATGGCAAGAGAAAAGTATGGAGGAGATAAGGAACTGCCCAAGATCCAAAGCATACCATCTCATCTGTGAAACATGGTGGTGGGGGTGTTATGGCCTGGGCATGTATGGCTGCTGAAGGTACTGGCTCACTTATCATTGATGTTACAACTGCTGATGGTAGTAGCATAATGAATTCTGAAGGGTATCGACACATCCTATCTGCTCAAGTTCAAACAAATGCCTCAAAACTCATTGGCCGGCTGTTCATTCTACAGCGAAACAATGATCCCAAATATACTGCTAAAGCAACAAAGGATTTTTTCAAAGCTAAAAAATGGTTAATTCTTGAGTGGCCAAGTCAGTCACGCGATCTGAACAATGCCTTTCATTTGCTGAAGAGAAAACTGAATGGGGCTAACCCCCAAAACAAACATATGCCAAAAATGGTCGCAATACAGACCTACCAGAGCATCACCAGAGAAGACACCCAGCAAATGGTGATGTCCATAAATCGCAGACTTCAAGCAGTCATTGCAGGCATAGGATATGCAACAAAATACTAACTATGACTACTTTCATTTACATTACATTGCTGTGTCCCAAACATTATGGTGCCCTGAAATGGGGGGATTATGTATAAACACTGCTGTAATTTCTACATGGTGAAACCAAAATGTATAAAAATGGCCTTTATTAAAATCTGACAATGTGCACTTTAACCACATGTGATTTTTTCTATTACAAATCTTAAACTGTGGAGTACAGAGGCAAATAAATAAATGATGGTTCTCTGTCTCAAACATTATGGAGGGCACTGTAAACAATCGGCAAGATGAGATAACAAGACAATAATAATGCAAAACAGAACTCCATGGTGTAATTAAAACTAAATCCATAATCGTCACAATTGCTGAGGAAGGTTTTGGTTAGTGCGGTGTTCATGAGCCTGATGGTTGCTGGGAAGAAGCTGTTCTTGAACTTGGAGGTCGTGATTTCCAGGCTTCTGTACCGCCTTCCCGATGGAAGTAGTGGGATGAAAGCTTGGCCAAGGTAGCTTAGATCTTTAGCTGTATGGCAGAGAGCATAATGACTGGCTGCTTGGTTCAGTACCTCAAACGCCTAGTAATAAAGGAGGCTGCAGAAAGTGGTTGATATTGCTTCGTCCATCATGGTAACTGATCTTCCCACCATCATAGTCCCATGATGGACGAGGCAATATCTACCACTTTCTGCAGCCTCCTTTGTTACTAGGCGTCTGAGGTACTGAACCGAGCAGCCAGTCATTATGCACTCTGCCATACAGCTGTAGATGTTTGATAGACATACCAGACATACATTCTGTGACATACCAGAACTCAAAGTATACATGCATTTTAGTTGGTGCAATGTTAAATTATTGGTCTGTGTTTTTTGGCGAGCGAGTTTTGTAAGGGTGGATTGAATAAGATTAGATCATGCTCCCTGGAATTTAGAAGAAAGAGAGATGGACTTCCTGAGACTTGCAAGATTTTGAAACAGATTTAAACGGTGGAAGCTGAGAGATTGTTTGCTCCAACTGGAGAGTCAAGAATTAGGGACATACTGCGAAGATAAAGGTCTTGCCATCGAGGAAATTACTTACTTCAGTCCTCAATGAATCCCGTACCAGCATTCCCAAGTCCCTTTGCACCTACGATTTCTGGATTCTCTCCCCATTTAGAAAATAGTCTACACCGTTATTCCTACTACCAAAATGCATGATTCCACACTTTGCTACACTATATTCCATCCGTCACTTCTCTACCCACTCTCCCAATCTGTCCAAGTCCTTGTGCAGAGTCCCTGCTTTCTCTACACTACCTGCCCCTTCACCTATTTTCGTATCATCCGCAAACTTTGCCACAAAGCCTGCAATCCCCTCGTCCAAATCATTAATATAAAACGTACAGACTATCGGCCCCAGCACCGACACTTGCGGAACTACGCTAGTCACTGGCAGCTAACCGGAAAAAGCTCCCTTTATTGCCACTCTTTGTCTTCTGCCATCCAGTCAACCTGCTATCAATGCTAATATCTGCCATTTGATACTGTGGGCTCACATCTTCCTAAGTAGCCGAACCTGTGGCACTTTATGAAAGGCTTTCTGAAAACCTAAGTAATCAACATCCACTGACTCTCCCTTGTCTATCCTGCTATTTCTTCACAGAATTCCAGTAAATTTGTCAAGCATGACCTCCCCTTCACAAAGCCATGCTGACTTTGGCCTATTTTATCATGAACTTCTAAGTACTCCGTAACCTCATCCTTTATAATGGACTCTAAAATCTTACCAAGCACCAAAGTCAGAATAACCGGACTATAGTTCCCATTATTCTGCCTTGCTCCCTATTTGTGCAGCGGGGTAATATTGGCAATTTTCGAATCATCTGGGACCACTCCTGACTAGTGATTCCTGAAATATCACTATGAATGCCTCCACAATCTCCAAAACCACCTCTTTCAGAATCCTACGGTGCAGTCCATCCGGCCCAGGTGACTTATCCACCTTCAGCATTGTCAGCCACCCAAGCACCTTCTCCCAAGTAATAGCAACTCCACTAACTTCCACCCCCTGACTCGCTTGAATTTCAGGCACATTGCTGGTGTCTTCCACTATGACGACTGATGCAAAAAAGTTATTCAACTCCTCTGCGATTTCTTTATTCCCAATTATCACTTCTCCTGCATCATTCTCCAGTGGTCCAACGTCCACTCTTGTATCTTTCTTGCTCTTTATATCTGTACATAACTAAAACTCTGATCTTGTTATCTTCCGGTTTGTGTGGTCTTTCTACTTGCGCAAAAACGGTTTGCGATAGCGCTACGATTTTTCACCAGTTCACTTTCGATAGTCTCCTATCGGTTGAATGTCGTAAAAGTTAGCGACGTTAAAAAAATCCTAAAAACCGCGCATGCGCAGATCGATCTCTTCTCCTGCTGTTCAGCACCGCACGGGTTAGTCTCTTCCCCTGTCACTCAGCGGGACGGTCCGCCCCTTCCTGCGCCATCACAGGAGCTGAGAATAGCCGGCGGAGGTTTCCAACAATTTTCGGAGGGGCCCAAAGCAGCCCAGCCCTGAGCTGCCCAGCGTCGGAGGCCCAGCCCAGTGTCGGAGACCCTGCCCATCCCAGCTCAGCGTGGGAGGCCCAGCCCAGAGTCGGAGACCCAGCCCAGCCCAGAGTCGGAGACCCAAACAAGCCCAGCCCGGAGTCGGAGATGTCGCCAATGTCACCAAACGGAAAGTGGAGACTCTGATCCCGGCAGAGGAGAATGACCGGCGACCGCTGTGAGTCCCCATCGCACCGCCAATTCCAGCCCCTACCCCTCTGGTCCCCCTCGCTGGCTCCTCCCCCCTCCCCCGTGATACCACCCTCTCCCCATGGCTCTTCCCCCGTCTTTTCTCCGAACTCACTCCTCCACCCCCCCCCAACAACACCCCTCTCCCCCCACAACTCTCCCCCCACCCACACACCCCCTCCATCCACAACTCCCCCCAAACCGACACCCCCCTCCCCCACAACAACTCACCCTCGCCCACACCCTCCACGCCCACACCCGCCCCTGCCCACACATCCCCCCTCCCCCCACAACTCCCCTCCCCCGCTCACACTCCCCTCTCCCCACACAACTCCCCCCCGCCCACACACTCCTCCCCCCACAACTCCCCCCCTGGCCACACACCCCCTCCCCCCACAACAACCTACCCACAACCTCCCCCCGCCCACACACCACCCTCCCCCCACTGAAATACCATCTAGGCGATTGGGGGCTCGGGAAAGCACATCAGTGTTCTCCCTATCAAAGCGTGTGTAAAACGTATTGAGCTCATCAGGGAGTGATGCTCGCTGACAATTGAGCTGCCTCCTGGTTTTGCCTTGTAGGAGGTGATAGCATTCAAGCCCTGCCACAGTTGCCGAACATCCGTCTCATCCTCCAGCTTGGAGCAGGTCCCCTTTGGCCTTTTTGATGGCCTTACCAAGGTCGTATCTGGACTTCTTGTAGACCTCTGTATCTCCTGACCTGAATGCCCGGGATCTGGACTTCAGAAGAGAGCGGATCTCATGGTTCATCCAAGGCTTCTGGTTTTGAAACACACGGAAGGTTTTTGTTGGGATGCAGTCCTCCACACATTTCTTTATGAAGTCTGTAACGACTATGGCGTATTCGTTCAGGTCCGTTGCCGAGTCCCTGAACATTGCCCAGTATACAGACTCCAAACAGTCCTGGAGTTGTTCCTCTGCCCCCCCCCCCCCCCCCACAACCAGCTCTGTACAGTCCTCACTCCTCAATTGCTGCCTGTAGGCAGGAAGAAGCAGCACCGCAGTATGGTTGGATTTTCCAAAGTGAGGGCGAGGGATGGAGCGAGTGGCGTCTTTGATGGTCGTGTAGCAGTGGTCGAGGGTGTTTGATCCTCTGGTGCTGCAAGAGACATGTTGGTGCAAGTTTGGGAGCGATTTCTTAAGGTTGGCTTTGTTGAAGTCCCCGGCTATGGTGGTAAATGCCTCGGGGTAAGTGCTTGTTGGCCACGGCGTGCAGCGCCGCCAGTGCCAGATGAACATCAGCCTGGGGTGGGATGTAGACCGCGGTCAGGATGATGGAGGTGAATTTCCTCGGTAGGTAGAAGGGACAACACTTCACAGGCAGGTGTTCCAGGTGTGGAGAGCAGGAGTTAGATAAGACTGCCACGTCTGAGCACCACGCAGAGTTGACCATGAGGCAGGCTAACCAAACTGCCTTATCATGTTATTTTTAATGCCTATCAGTATGTACTGAGATCTAGATCCTGTACCAGAACCTTCTGCAAATCACAGTGCGGACAGCTTTATGTGGTGTGCTTAACTTTGTATTCCTGGCCTCTCAGGGATTTAGGGTTGTGCACCAATGATGTAAATGAGTAAATAGCACATAGTTGGTGCACTATCATACTCTCAAAAGATCAGATGGTTATTGAACCTCACATTCATTCTGTTTTTCAAATAAATCATACCTGAATTTGTGCTTTGTCTCCTTATATCTGTCTTTGTACATGATCCTTGGTTTCCTGAGATAACAATTGATTGAGATCTTGAAACTTTCAATGACCCAACATCTATAACATTTTCAAAAAGAGAATTTCAGGTTCGTTACACTCTTTGGGCAAAATTTGATTCCTAGTTTAAATCAGAAATGGACAAATTCAAATTTTAAGATACTGCTTTCTCACATCTTTAGGCAATCAACGTGTGTGCAGTGTATTTCTGTGCAAAACACGTTTTGAACTGGGTTTATTAGTTGCATAGCTGATTTTCTTTGTTTCAATTATGTTGCATAGGAAATTGAGTGGCTCCATTGCAGTCATTTTCATTTCTGTTCCACATAATTTAGAAAAAAGGTTATGCAATGAGCAGTAAGTTCCCAGTTTATAAATATTTGATTTACTTATAATACCTAGACACCATTGTTTTTTTAATGTTTTTTTTTCATCTAACTAGAACCTTTCTTAATTACTCTCAAAGGATTATAGCTTTAAATCTCATTATTCTTGGGATTCTTTGGATGACAAACACAATGACAGTCATTGTATTCGCATTGCAATTTAATCCATAATTTAAATAATTTGAACAATAGTTTTGACGCTTTAGGTATTGTCTGTATTTGGACATTGAGTAATAATTAAGATTGAGGAGTGGAAAAAGTGAAAGCATAGTTTTGTCCTTCAGCCTTTTGCATTCTGTATACAATTTGTTCCCACTATACCAGTTGGTGTTTTAAATATTCCTTTATAATTTCAAAAATCTTAATCAAAATCACTTAAAACCATCCCCTTCCGTGATGAAAACCAAAACTAGTGGAAGTATTCAACAACTTGGATAGCTTCTGTGGAGAGAGCAACACAATTATGTATAGGAGGAAAAAAAAAACACCTCATTTTAATGTCCTTTATGATCATTATAAAAACAGGCTTTCTAAATGTATCAAGCGCATGGTCCTTGTCTGAACACCAAACATGTCAATGCCTTTTCAAAGGCTCATGCTGTGGGTTTAAATAGAGGTTTGATTACATGAAGAGAGTAGACATGATTGCTGCTGAGTTCATTGAACTTGGGCAAGTGATGGATGGAATACTTAAATGAGCTTCGCTGCCCTGAACTGAGAGGAATAAAAAAAATCCTGCTCCTGGTTCCTATCTACTGACCCTGCTGGGAGCTGTATTAATGGATGCTGAATCAAGGTGGAATGTGGCTCTGAAGCTGTCACTTAATGTACACCTCATTTATTACAATATCCAAGCTCCTGTAGAACTGTATCCCAGCATGAGATGTAACCACATGCTACTGGGATAGAAAATGGAAAGAAAATTGTTGGTTAAAATGTTAAGATGAAAAGAATCAGCTTTTAACGTTGATTATCTATTGTACTTTTGGATGATGTTTTCCATCTAATTAGCATATTTGATGTGTTGAATATTGAAATCATGAATAATTCAAGAGAGCTTGATATTATCGTACAGTTTTACTATATGTTGCTAAAGATATCTATACATGAAATTAATATCTCTATAATTATAAAACTCTGTATTTTTACATATTCCGATTGAGATTTATCCCGTGGAGTCCGAAACCGCCTTATCTGAAAAATTCATACTTTATTTCTCGAAAGAAAATGCTCACAAATCTGAATTTTTTTTCAAAAAAACTGACATCTTCCGCTGGTGACGTCACAATGGATCTGCGTGCTGTGTTCCACGCGCTGTCTTCCACGCGCTGCGAGTGAAGAACGAGCTCTCGGGTCCGTCTCGGGTCGGGTCCGTCTCGGGTCAGGTCCGTCTCCCCCCCTCCTCCTCCTCTCCCCCCTCCTCCTCTCCCCCCTCCTCCTCTCCCCCTTCCTCCTCCTTCCCCCCTCCTCCTCTCCCCCCCTCCTCCTCTCCCCCCTCCTCCTCTCCCCCCTCCTCTTTCTCCCCCTCCCCTCTACTCCTCTCCCCCCTCCTCTCTCCCTCTCCTCACCTCTCCCCCTCCACTACCACCCTCCTCTCCACCCCCCTTCGTCTCCCCTCCCCGGCCTCTCTCCTCTCTCCCCTCCACCTCTCTCCCCCACCACCTCTCTCTCCCACCACCTCTCTCTCCCCTCCTCTCTCTCCCCTCTCTCTACCCCCCTCTCTTCCCCCTCTCTCTATCCCCCTCTCTTCCCCCTTCTCTCTCTCCCTGCCAACCGCCTCTCTCCCCCCTTCTCTTCCCCCCCTCTGCCCCGCTCTCTCTGTCTGCCCCTCTCTCTCTGTCCCTGCCCTATTCTATCTGTCTCTGCCCCCTCTCTCTCTGTCTCTGCCCCCTATTTATCCCCCCTCCGTCTCCCTCTCTAGACACGCCTGCAAGTTGGGGGCTATGCGTGAGTAGATAGGGCGGGGATGGAGTAAAAGGAGCAAATGAATAATATAAATATAATATCAAGGGGGGTGGTTTGTGTGTGTGTGGGGGGTGGTTAGTGTGTGTGTGACGCAACGGATCCCACTTGGTCTAGTGAACATTTAAATCTGCTTTGATCTGTTTAAATGGCCATGAATACATATCATGCATTCCACATCAGAAGTGCAGTTCTGCAGCCATAAATGTTAAATATAGTCAAACAGCACGGGAACAGGCCCCTCGGCCCATCTAGCCCATGCTGACCATGATGCCCCATCTACACAAGTCCTGCCTGCCTACCTACGCATGGCCCATATCCCTCTAAACTTTCCTATCCATGGGCATGTCCAAAAATGTCTTTGGCAGTTCACTCTATATAAACATCACCCTTTGTGAAAAAGTTGCCCCTTAGGTTCCTGCTAAATTTTTCTCCTCTCACCTTAAACCTATGTCCTCTGGTTCTTGATTCCCCTACTGTGGGTAAATGATTGCATTGACTTATCTATTCCACTCAGGCTCTTATACACCTCTATAGTCAAGTCAAGTCAAGAGGGTTTATTGTCATGTGTCCCAGATAGGACAATGACATTCTTGCTTGCTGCAGCACAACAGAATATAGTAAGCATAAATACAGAACAGTTCAGTGTGTCTATATAGCATAGACCATATATATACACATAAATAAACAGATAAAGTACAATAGGCTGTTATAGATCACCGATCATCCTCAGCAACATATTTTGTAGCTTTTTATGTCAAGTACAGTATCATGTGTCAGCTTGGCTTGGTTTATAAACTCTCACCAATAATTCAGTGATGTATATTCAGTGAACATTGAATTTGAGTGTGTAATCTATCTGACAACAGTATAATATTGAGTCGGTACTGTATTGTCAGAGATGCTGTCTTTCAAATATGGTGAAAACATCTCCACCTTTCAGTTCAGGGCAATATATAAGATCCCTTGGCACTATTTGAAGTGGTTCAATCAGCTCTTCTGATGCACTGGAACAGAATTCCTGCATTGCCACCAAAAGTCACCCTTCAGATTGTGTGCTGACTGGCTATGTGTTTGTCTGCATGACCGTAATAACTACTTGTTCAGAGCATATGGTGAGGAACTCCATGCAGACCGAGTTTCTTCTGCATTGTAGGTGATTGGACTGTGTTGACAAGATAAAAGGAATTTATTATTAAAGTACAATGCTGATAATTTTTATACAGTTATGTAGATTTATTTTTGTTATTCAGACAAGTCTTCAGCATTGCACAGTGAACAGATCTCAAAATTTAATAATGCTGTAATTGGACCAATAATCCTTTTCATGTCAAAATAATATTTGTAATGTGGAATAGTTTGAAATGGCAATTTAATGTTTACTCCCTTAAAACAAAATAACATTTATATTCTATAAGGCACTTCATTCCCACATAATTTTGCTTTAGTTCTAGTGAATAATTTTATGATTATACATTTGTGATTAGTAGCATTCTGCAACAAGAAACACCAGTCATATTCAGTCCAGTGTAATTTCAGCTCATTGTTAACATAATCCTTTTTTGTACACAGATGCTTATTTCCCATTTTTCCCCACTCACAACTTCTCGTCTTTCATGGTTAAGGATCCTGATTTGTATAACTCATCAGATTGCGTGAGGAAATCAATGACGGTTGAAGTTCAACATGGAAAGGTGTAAGAATCTAACTAAGAGATGAAGCTCTGGATACTTAACATCCACCACAACATGTGCAGGCTAATACATGTGTTTCATGGAGCTCAATCAACCTGCATCTCATTTATTCAAAATTGCTATCCAGACTGCTTCTGTGCATCGTTATACATAAATAAATCACACATTTAAGTCAGCTGCAATGACATATCTGAGTATTTCCTTAACTTTCTTTCCTGAAGCTAGCAGTTATGAATGGTGCATTTATATGCTCTAACCATTAAAATTATGTTTTTATGTTGACATTCCAATTACTATCTGTTCTCTCAAATTGGATACGGAAGATGCTCCAAAAAGACTACAGAGCTTTAACTGTGGTACAACCATATCTGCTTCCCAACCAATATCAACAGAACAAATTACCTGGCCATTCATCCTTTTACTGTGTGTGCAACTTCTAGCTGTGCCTCCTTGGCTGACACTTCAGAATCCAAGATGAAACATCATGAACCTGAAGTGTTAACCCCTTTCTCCGACAATGTGCCTGATTTCATGCATATTTCCAGTATTTTCTGTGTTTTTTTAATACCTTATAGGCTGTGAAGTGCTTAGGGACGTGAGATCATGGAAAGTGCAATATAAATGCAAATGCTTTGTTTCCATAATGCACTGTCGTTCAGTTGGATTCTTTTAAGCAAAGGATGTTCGGTTGATACATGTCAGGTGCCTTGTTTAATCAATAGAAGCATTATTTAAACCTTTTCACCAAACCTATTGCAAATATTCAGAATTCAGTTTGATCTCATATTGTCAAAACACAATTTCAGACTTTTGCTCGTGCGTGGCTTTGCCTCCTTGATACCTTAAGAACATTAAATTGGGCATTGACTGAACAGTTCACAAGTAGCCTGGACGTTATACTGATTCTGGTACTTTTAAACTCGCACAAAGGAAATTTTGTGTTCAATATATATTCAGATATGGGTGTGTTAACTACAAAATACAAAATGCTAGAAAGGCATAGCAAATCAATTTCTGAATGAGAAAATAGGTTAGTAGGAAGGAACTGCAGTTGCTGGTTTACACCGAAGATAGACACAAAAAGCTGGAGTAACTCAGCGGGTCAGACAGCATCTCTGGAGAAAAGAAAAAGGTGACGTTTTGGGTCGAGTCTGAAGAAGGGTCTCGACCCGAAACATCACCTATTCCTTTTCACCAGAGATGCTGTCTGACCTGCTGAGTTACTCCAGCGTTTTCTGTGTATTTTCTGAGAAAATAGGTAACAGGTCATTGTACTAATTCAGCATATTTGTACAAATCCTTAGTACTCAGTATCTTTCTTCATTCTGTGGGAAGACGCCAGTGTTGTTTCCCTACTGAGCACCACATCATCTTCGAGCTTACGATCTGAATTATACTAAATTAATCAAAATTTATCCTTAATGAAAAGAAGTTTAGCTACTGTGCAACATTGACCCATGGTGACACATCATCATACAGGACGTTGCAGCATTAGCAAGCTTTTAAGCAGGTCTGTGGCTTTGCATTATATTTTAGAATGGAGTCCAAAGTGGGAAAATCTTTAAAGTGAGGGACAAAAATGCACAACAAAAGGGAAGAAGAAGTTCTGCACACCCCTATTACTAACTTCAATAGTTGAAATACTTCTTGTAATTAAATTGAATGAATGGGGTGAATAGGGTAAAGAAATGTTGTATGAATGGGGTGATAAGTGTAAGGAAGTGCTAATCAGTGCATTGCCAATGAAAAGATTTTGTAATGAATGTTTTACAAATTTAGTCCAGTCTTGGCTTCTTACTTTCAGGGCGATGCCCTTTTTGGAATACATTATTGTTTATCCAGAATGGTGAACCACTAGGTCATCTGTTTTGCAAAGAATGCAAATTCCATTAAATATGCTTACGGTAGAAATTTGTCAGGATTTTCTTTAGGTCCAGACCTGGTTATGTACTCAGCATTGTGCGCTCAGCGTCAATGAGTGCCCCAAGGTCAGCCTAAAACTGACCATGCAGCCTCCTTTCATGGGGGAGTAACTGGGGTCTATTAACCCTGCACAATTTTCTCACTCATTGAAGATGCCAGCAGTTAGATGAAGGATATGCCCAGGAAGGTTGGGTTACGGCAGCTATTTGGAGGGGGGAAATTACAGTGATTCAACGTCTTTAACATTTTCTTAGTCACTGAAGTATTATGACTTCCCAAAGTAGAAATATGGGGTTTTACTGATGGTATTTGGGGAATTTAGTAATAGGCCACTAGAAATAAACACTAAATTATTAATCTGAAGAAGGGTTTCGGCCCGAAACATTACCTATTTCCTTCGCTCCATAAATGCTGCTGCACCCGCTGAGTTTCTCCAGCATTAGTGTGTACCTTCGATTTTCCAGCATCTGCAGTTCCTTCTTTAACACTAAATTATTGGATCTGTTTTATCCACATGAGAAGGCAAACAAAGCCACCATTTCACTACAGTAAAATCTCACAGTAATGGATCTCCAATTAGCGGATTTCAGTTACAGCAGGCCGAGGCTCACATTGCACTGCCCCACCCTACTTTCGCCAGTTACCCAATGAGATGGCACCATGTTCTGTACTTCTGGTTGCTGGAGCAGAGAGAGCGATCAGCATGAAGGCAACATGAGCACCAGACCCGTCCCTGGCGCACCACGTGTGTGGCTGGGGGCACCACCTCTCCTGGGCAAGTGAATTCCCGCTTGTTTAAACCATCTCCAATGCCGCGTTTCTTCACCCCCGTCTTTGAGTTAAATGTTATTCCCGTCACTCGGTTACAGCAGACAATCGGCAATAATGGACAGCATACCCTGCCCCCCCTCCTAATGGGCCGTTATTGCGAGGGTCTATGGTATTTGTTTGACAGATGACACCTTCTGTTGTGCAACTTTCCTTTAGTATTGTATTGGGAGGTCAGCTTAGATTGCATAATCGTGTATTTGGAGTAAAGTTGGTATACTTCCTACTGCGTGTCACAGTTGCAAAGGGTAAGAGCATAAGATGTGAAATGTGGTCCATCTTGCCCACTCTGCCAATCAATAAGAACTAGGCTGAACTTTTACCTCAGTTTTCCTGCATTAACTACATACATTTTTAATTCTTTGATATTTAATAAAACTATTGGCCTCTGCCTTTAATACACTTAGTGACTGAGCCTTCATGTGATCATATCATTTTTTTGAATCAGGTTTCCTCTCTGCTGCAAACCTGCTGGTAAACAAAGAACTAAGTAATTGGCTACATGTTCAGACCACCCTTCCCCATGCTAAACCCACACCCTTTCACACCTCACCCCCAATCTCCAGTTCGCCTAATGTGATCCCCACCAAACCTACACTTGCCCCATATTTGATGTCTCTCTCCACTCTTCTTTAATTCAGGCTCCATTCCTAATTCAACCCCTGGAACATGCTGGCCTAATCTCCCTCCATCACCATGATCCGAGTGGTTCACGCAATTTCTGCGCTTTCTACCCTTATCACGTCTCTGATCCCTTCCTTCACTCTCACAAGCAGTAGATTCTCTGACCACTTTCTTCCTGATGACAGACAGCAGTGCCTCTCCTCGGTGTTTTCATTCCTTCGTAGACTGTACCAGAAGTCTGTCAGTACCAGTAAATATCAAATCCAAGGTTAAACCTTCTCCTTCCCTGTCATCACCACTGAGGACCAGATAGTTTTCCCTTACACCAATCCTCTTAGCTCAACCAGAACAGGTGCGGTGAAACGGGCCAAGGTTCACAGAACAGCATGACTCAAAACTCTTTTGAAAAATAAACAAATGTCATTAAAACTAAGCAAAGCCACAACTAAAATAATGCAACTTTAAATACTACATATAGTTTGGAGAGAGGTGATGGAAAAATATGGCAGAATAAAAAAAATTGGATTAATGTAGGATTTGTGTTAATGAGTGGTTGATGGTTGATATGAACTCAACTGAAAGGCCCTTTTCTGTACTGTATTTTTCTGTAGCGTTACATGAAATTAGCAAAGGTATCTGAAGTACTACTACTGCTGGATGTTAATATGACCTCTATATTTTGTAACTTACACAGCTTTAAATCTTGGCTGTATCCTTTCGCGTCCACTTGTATGGACATCTAGCTCCCTCTGCCACATGTGCAATCAGTCCCATCTGCATTTCCCTTGCTAATTGTTATAATGTCATATAGATGTACAACATGGAAATAGGCTGTGCTGAACACCAATCATCCATTTATACTGATTTAACATTAATCCTATTTTTAATTCTCCCCACATTCTCATCAATTGCCCACATACTGTATCACTCATTTGCACACCAGGCACAATTTACAGTGACAGAGCATCCGAAACCCTGGAGCACACAATCACAGAAAATATGCAAACTCCACGTAGACAGGACTCGAAGTTAGGATTGAACCCGGATCTCTACACTGAGGCGCTGCTGTGTCATGCTTATTTGTATATGATTTTGCACATTGCCCATGCAAATTTGTTGTAAGGCCACCTGGCTAAAAATCATACCTGTGACAGTTGGATTGGTGTAGATCGTACAATCCCGCTTTCATTGTACTATCTTCACCTTTTGGCCTGCTACAATCCCCTAATATGTCTGTAAAGGCAATGTTTTATGTTCAGTCATTATGAAAATAACAATGCTTTGATGAGGAAAACTTTAACAACATTATGAGAGATTGGTGCATGTGTTTTTCCCTAGTGATAATTCTAGTGTTTAGCACGTCTAAGACTGTGGGGGGGATAGGAGCAAATGCATCCTTTTATTTTAAGTGATGATTAGTAACATTCTATTCAGCATAGAAGCTGAAGATGAGCCTGTGCTTATCTATTCATGTACTTGCAGCCTGTTTGAAAATGTAATCACTAGAGCCAGGATGTTTAGGCACTAAAAAACTCTGAAATAGGCAGGCAAAAAGGCATAATAAAATTACAAAAAAGGCACGAAAAGGCATTTATTGGCCATAAAAAGGCATTCATTTCCACCACCAAAATATGGTTAAAAATGATAATATATAGGTATGCTACATTAAATGACCAAAGTTGCCTGGTTGCACATGTACTAGCATTTTTTTTAAATTATCTGCTTAAACTATGCCGTCTGTCAGACAGAATATGCTTCAGTTGTGAAAAACGTCTTTCTACCTCAGCTGAGGTCACTGATGCATACCCGAACCAAGCTCGTGACTCTATATTCATGTTGATATCTTGTGCATTACAACTACCTTTGAGAACTTTAGCTATATTTTCTATTTCTTCAAGATCTTTGTTAGCTAAAATCACTCTCACATTTTCCTTGTATGTCTTTACATACATCGCCAGGAACTTCAGGAATATCGTCAGTTACTTTGTTGAAAACCTGCTAGTTATTCACTAATGTTTCACCACGTTTCTCAAGGGAAGTGATAGCTTGTGGGAAGTTTGCAAAATTAGAAGCAATAAACACAAGATCACGGTGGAGGGAATTTTTCTGCATGATTTCACTGACGATCTTGACTGCAGCAGATCCTTCTTTAAAACAATTGATGATTTATTTTATCTTTTCAAAATTTGCTGCATAGTAGAGTACAGCAGAAAGCCATGTACCCCACCTAGTCAAAATGGGCTGAGGAGGTAGTGGAATCTCGGGTGCCATTTCCTTGAACAATTGCACACGTGACGGTGCTTTGAGGAAAAATTTCTTGACATTGGAAACTAGGCGATCGACATTTGGAAACAAGCTATGCATGTGCTTGGCAATTCTATGAAGTCCTTGAGCCAAGCATGTCAAATGCAACATTTTGGAGAATAAAACTTTGTCACAAACAGATGAACATTCGCGTGTTTTATACTTTCTGGCCAAAGTACAGCAAGTGAAGATATAAACAACTGACCAATAGTTGAACTGTTTGACGTCCAATACTTCCGATGTCAACAAATACTCCTTTGATGGTTGACCTGCCTTCAGTGTAACGATGACCACATTGTCAACATATCTCCCCACAGCATCCGTTGTCTTGTCTATTGAGATCCATATTTTGTTGCATGCAACTTCATCTCTAATTTTCTGCACAACAATGTTGAAGTTGCTGTCAACATAATATTTCCGTAATGATGACTCGCTTGGTATATGTTCCTCTGTGCATTTCTCTAATAAAAACTCAGAGATTTGTTTTCCAATTTCCACAGTGGAATTCCAGCATCAATGAATGCCTTGCACAGATCACTCGAAAACTCAGATTTGCAACTGGAGCCAGCAGTAAATGAAGTGAGGAGACAAGCTTGGGTATTTCACTTGGGTAGCCTACACCCCAGCGGTATCAACATTGACTTCTCTAATTTTAGATAGCCCTTGTCTTCTCCCTCCTCCCCCTCCCCCTTCCCAGCTCTCCTTCTAGTCCTACTGTCTCCGCCTCTTCCTTTCTTTTTCCTGCCCCCCCACATCAGTCTGAAGAAGGGTCTCAACCCGAAACATCGCCTATTTCTTCTCTCCATAGATGCTGCCTCACCCGCTGAGTTTCTCCAGCATTTTTTGTCTACCTTTGATTTCTCCAGCATCTGCAGTTCTTTCTTAAATAGATCTTGGAGAAGGCTGAACCAGCGGGCAGCAGCACGAACGAATGAATGACCGATAGTGACGCCCCTAGTTTTGCCCCAGTGGTGGAAGTTTTCTTGTAAGTTATACTATGTTAACGTTAATAATAACATTAATATTAACGTGTTAACATATAAAACGTCATTGTAATCACGGTACATCTAGAGAAAATAACACGATCTTTTAGCAAACGGGCAAAAAAGGCTGATTTAGGCACTCGATTGTGAAAAAGGCATTGTCCTGGTGAAATCATTAAAAAAAGGCATGGAAAAACACGGCATTTATGGCAAAATCCTGGCTAGTAATCACTGACACACTGACACACAATCGCTGCATATGTTTTGTCAATTTTTGAACGTTTTGGGCTTCATCATGAGTGAAGTACTTCTCAAAGGTATCTGACTAGGCCAGCTTGGGGAGAGGAAGACCAAGTAGTACATTTCTGGGCAAAAAATGAGGCTTTGGGTGTCATGATTTGTACCTTGATGAGATGGAACAATGAACAAAACGTTTGGATCATCTAAAATTAAGGAACGGAGCACCACTTATAATTGGTCTGGATTAATTTAGCTGCCAAAGCAACTGCAGGTAATTTCTACTTTAGCAGGCCCAGGAGTCAAAGTATAACTTATGCTGATGTCTGAATAATTGAAACCAACTAATCAAAGGATTTTATCTTCTAGAAGATGCAGTGCCTCTGGAAGTTCATTCAGCTAACATAATATGTTCCTTCCAATGTATGACCGTTTAGATGCTGCCCTATGCAGAAAATAAGCAGTAACTGTGAAGTCCTTTTGATGTGAGAAGTCTTTTTATGGAATTGTTCCAGAGTTTTAGAACTTGTAATGTAAGATAAAGTGTCAGAAATGAAACAGGAGTCCTGGTATTACTGAAATGTTTGAAATGATCTTATGTCATAATCATTAATTCAAACGTCTCAGGTCCACCGAGTCCACACTTACCATCAAGCGCCCATTTGCAGTAAAACGACACCAATTCCAGTTTGCTCTACCCAACTATCCCCTCAATGCCTCCCAGATTCAAGCCCCCCAACCAGACTAGCAGCAATTTACAGTGGACATTTAACCCATCTACCCATATGTGTACCATGTGGGAGGAAACTGGAACACTCAGAGGAAACCCATGTGGTCAGAGGGAGATCAAGCAGATGCCACACAGACACACAAAAGATCAGGATTGATACTAGGTTGTTATTAGCGTGTCAGCAGCTCTGCTAGTTGCACCATAGTACTGCCCATTGCTGAGAAATTATTTTTGTAGCATTCAGCTGATATTTTTAACGCATTGTTTGCAATCCACGGAATATGTGGCACAGAATGGAAAATAATTCACTCTACACTGGAGGACAAATTGATCAACATGACTTTCAATCTGGTGTCAACTAAAAGATTAAAAAATACCTGCCATAAAATTTTCCATAATGCCTCTTTCTTGATTGTCCTTGCCCAACATGCGCCTACACCATATAAGGATGAGTATTAAGAAGTAAGTTTATTTTTATATTTATAACTACCCTACCGGTTTTATGGTAATCTTTAATTATTTCCCCATCCATTTGTGCACTTGTATTGTGATGACATTTGTTCATACTCGATTTTACCCTTTAATGTTTCTTTCTCAAACATTAAATTTACGTTTGAGTAGGAAAGTTTGAATGGGAAACATACATAAAAAAAGTTTGTAAAAATTAATAGAAATATGGTTAAGTTTGCGGTATCAACTGTTTTATGAATAATGTAGGGGCATAAATGTTGATTTGTTTTGATAGGAAATTGTACTTTATTATCATCTCATAGAAATGTCTGTGGGGAGGTCCTGTTTGCTCCCCAAGGAACAGTCAATGGTATAATTACTGAGAAGACAATAATTAAAATTGAAATTTAATTGTACAATAGCCAGTTATTTCCACCTGGTTACAAATTCCTTAATCAGATTTCACAGTTTCGCCAAGCACGCAAGGGAGCAGTATGAGAAACTTTCAAACATGCATGGAAATATGATGAAGTTATACAAAGGACTGGGAGAATACTTTGTCTTTGATTCCAACGCTGTCAGCTTAGATGAATTCTTCTGTGATCTGAAAAGCTTCAGGTCCATGTTCCTGGTGAGTACAACAAACCATAAGCATTTTTTGCAGCATTTCAAAGATTATGTTTATTTCATACCTTGTAATAAATACATGAAACTGAATCTATATAAAAATGCTAAAATGTTAAACTTTATTGCCTTCTGAAAAGTTTCTGTAAATATGTAAGTGGGATTGGCACTGAAAAAAATGGTAACAGAAAAAATATGGTTCACTTTTGCAAAGGTTCAAATCCATTTACAAATTGGTCTTTTATTCAGAGCCTTTTTTAATATATAGTTATTCCATGGTAAAATAGTTTTATTGTACAGAGAACTGTGATGTACATGAATGATACCATATAAACGTAAGTATTTTTAATCATCTTGGTTCCCATTTACAAAATGGATAAATAATTTAATTGTCGTTTGATAAAGCTAACAACACTTTTCCCATCACTTTTTTAAATCCCAGCAGCAAAATTAATGGTATCCATGATTTCCATGAAAAGTGTAGTTTAATTTGAATCTCTGACTAATTTGATTTTGTGCTTTAGGATGTATTCAAATAGTCATGATTGCAATCTTAGAAATATTAGAATATGTATAGAACAGTAGGGAGTAAAATTTAAAAAATCGGCATTGACATGGCATTGGAAAAGTAATGTTTCTGCTCTGATGCGAGAAACCGCATATGCTGGAATAATGAGCAAAACACAAAGTGAGGTTTCAGGTCTGGACCTTTCTTCAGACTAAATGTGTTGGAAGGAACTGCAGATGCTGGTTTAAATCAAAAATAGACACACAAAGCTGGAGTAACTCAGCTGGTCAGACAGCATCTCTGGAGAAAAGGAATAGGTGACGTTTCAAGTCGAGACCCTTATTATCTGAATGGTGGCCGATTAGGAAAAGGGAAGATGCAACGAGACCTGGGTGTCATGGTACACCAGTCTTTGAAAGTAGGCATGCAGGTGCAGCAGGCAGTGAAGAAAGCGAATGGTATGTTAGCATTCGTAGCAAAAGGATTTGAATATAGGAGCAGGGAGGTTCTACTGCAGTTGTACAGGGTCTTGGTGAGACCACACCTGGAGTATTGCGTACAGTTTTGGTCTCCTAATCTGAGGAAAGACATTCTTGCCATAGAGGGAGTACAGAGAAGGTTCACCAGACTGATTCCTGGGATGTCAGGACTTTCATATGAAGAAAGACTGGATAGACTCGGCTTGTACTCGCTAGAATTTAGAAGATTGAGAGGGGATCTTATAGAAACTTACAAAATTCTTAAAGGGTTAGACAGGCTGGATGCAGAAAGATTGTTCCCGATGTTGGGGAAGTCCAGAACAAGGGGTCACGGTTTAAGGATAAGGGGGAAGTCTTTTAGGACCGAGGTGAGAAAAACATTTTTCACACAGAGAGTGGTGAATCTCTGGAATTCTCTGCCACAGAAGGTAGTTGAGGCCAGTTCATTGGCTATATTTAAGAGGGAGTTAGATGTGGCCCTTGTGGCTAAAGGGATCAGGCGGTATGGAGAGAAGGCAGGTACGGGATACTGAGTTGGATGATCGGCCATGATCATATTGAATAGCGGTGCAGGCTCGAAGGGCCGAATGGCCTACTCCTGCACCTATTTTCTATGTTTCTATGTTTTTGAGTCAGGGAAAGGGAAACAAGACATATAGACGGTGATGTAGAGAGATGTAGAACAAATGAATGAAAGTTATGCAGCAAAGTAACAATGATAAAGGAAACAGGCCATTGTTAGCTGTGGCCTAGGTGAGAACAAGTGCAGACAATGAGACTTAACAAGACAACTTTGAAGCTGGTACGACTTGGGTGGGGGAGGGATGGAGAGAGAGGGAATGCAAGGGTTACTTGAAGTTAGAGAAATCAATAATCATACCACTGGGTTGTAAGCTGCCCAAGCGAAATATGAGATGCTGTTCCTCCAATTTGCGTTTGGCCTCACTCTGACAATGGAGGAGACCTCGGACAGAAAGGTCAGTATGGGAATAGGAAGAGGAATTAAAGTGTTTGGCATCCGGGAGATCAGGTAGGACTAGGCGGACTAAACGAAAGTGTTTGGGCTGTTAGAGTACAGGGGAGAAAGGGTAGAGGTGAAAAGGAAACAAAAGGGTGTCAGATAAGAAAAGAAAAGGAGCAGTGGAATGTAAAGCTGGGGGGAGCAGTATGGGTGGAAGGGAACAGGAAGGAATGGGATAAAAGGGAAATATGGATCTCGGGAATGGCAGATGAGCAGTTAGAGGAGGGGAATAAAGCACTGCTCTTTTTTGGTTATCTGACATGCTTTTGATTCCTTTTCACCTCCAGCCTTTGTCACTTACTCCATCTATCTGCCAATCACCTCCCTCTCCTGTATATACTGTACATATCACTTATTGGGCTTCCCCCCACCCCACATCTTTTTTCCAGCTTTCTCCTGCCAACTCCATCAGTCTGAGGCCCGACGCGAAACGTCATCTGTCCATTCCCTCCATAAATCCCCTGAATTTGTCCAACACTTTATTTTTTGCTCATTTCATGTTGGTTGGTGTGATTGATTACTAATAACATTCTACTTCAGTGACGATGAAGGATTATTCAATGCAGTTGTTGTAATGAAGCATGTAATGACCAGTTCTGAACGCAATACTAACTATAACACCTTGAAAAAGTTGTATATTACTTGCATCATATAAGCAATATAATTAGTAGTATAGAAAGGAACTGCAGATGCTGCTATATCAGGCAAAAAGTATAGAAGTGTGAAAACGCACATTACCATATTCAGGGATGATTTCTTCCCAGCAACTGAATCATGCTACCACAATCAGAGAGCAGTGCTGAACTACCAGCTAACTCTTTGGTGACCCATCGGACTATCCTTGATTGGATGTTGCTGGCTTGCATAATAAATTATTCCCTTATCATTTATCTGTACACTGTAAATGGATCGATTTTAATCGTGTATTGTCTTTTTGCTGACTGGTTAGCATGCAACAAAAGCTTTTCACTGTACCTCAGTACGCGTGACAATAAACTAAACTGAAAATGTATACCAAAGATAGACACAACGTGCTGGAATAGCTCAGTGGTTCAGGACCTATCTTCCCGACCAGAAAAGGACCTTTCTTCCCGACCCGAAACGCCACCCATCCTTTCTAGAAATGTTGACTGGCCCGCTAAGTTATTCCAGCATGTTGTGTCTATCTTAAGCAATATAATTACCTCTTAATGAAAACACAGATCTCTGTTTTCCACTTATTGACATTTTAAGTTCTGTCAAAAGGTGAAAACATAAAAGCAGGAACAGTACTCGGCTATATGCCCCACAAACCCGTTCCAGCTTTCAAAATGATCATAATTGATCAGATCTTGGCCTCAGCTCCATTTTTTGTTCTGATCCCCTTAATCTTTGATTCTCCTTTTATCTAACGACCAGTTCTCCTAGATAGAGAATTCCAACGATTCCTCCAAGAGGTGTAATTCCACCTCCTCTACGTCTTAAATGGTCAATCTTTTATTCTGAAATGTTTACCTCTTGAATCAGAGAAAGAAAGACACAAAGCGCTTGAGAAACTCAGCAGGTCAGACAGCATCTCTGGAGAACAGGGATAGGTGATTTTTTTGAGTCGGGGCCCTTCTTCAGGCTGATTATGGTGGGAGGAGGGGGGAAAGTTGGAAGAGAGGGGCATGACAATGCTTGGTGAGTGATAGGTGGATACAGTGAGGTTTATTTTTCATAGGCAGATGGTTGGACGAAGACCAGAAATGATAAGACAAAGGATGGTTGTAGGACAGTTACATAAAATTGGAGAATTCAGTATTCATACCGCTATTCTTGCGGAATATGAGGTGCTGTTCCTCCATTTTGCGTGTGGCCTCACTCTGGCAATGGAGGGGGTCCAGGACAGAAAGGTCAGCGTGAGAATGGGAAGGGGAAGTAAAATGTTAGCAACCAGGAGATCTTGGCGGACTTAAGCACTAGTGCTCAGCAAAATGGACGCCGAGTCTACACTCGGACTCGCCAATGTAAAGGAATGCTAGATGTAGCGGATGAGGTTAGTGGAGGTGCACGTAAATCTTTGTCTCACCAGGAAGGACTGCTGGTATCTCTGGAAGTATGTGAGGGAGGAGTTGTGGGGACAGGTGGGAACATCTCCTGCGGTTGCAGGGGATGGTATCTGGGGAGAGGGTGGTTTGGGTGGGAAGGGTTGAGTGAACCAACAGGTTGTGGAGGGAGCGGTCTCTGCGGAAAGCAGAAAAGGTGTGGAGATGGGAAGATGTGGTTGGATGATGTTGAAGATGATGGAAATGTCAGAGAATGATCTGTTGCATATGGAGGCTGGTGGTGTAACATTTTCCCATCCCCACGCATCTCCGCTTTCCGCAAAGTGACATCTTCCCATCCCCATCCCTTTCCACCTTCCGCAGTGTAACATCTTACCAGCCCCATCCCTTTCTACTACCGGAGAGACCATTCCATCTGCAGATCCTTGCTTTACTCATTCGTTCCCACCCAAACCATCCCCTCCCTAGGTACTTTTTCCTGCAACCACATGAGATGTAACACCTATCTCTATACCTCATCCCTCATTCTTCCAGGGACCGTAGCAGTCCTCCCAAGTGCAAGAGGTGTTCACATTAATCTCCTCTGACCTCATCTACTGCATCTTGTGTTCCCTATGTGACCTCCTTTACATCAGCTAGACTAGGCATACTGTAGATTTGGCTACTGTTTTGCCGAACACGTGCTCAGTCTGCCAAGGCCTTTTGGATCTCCCGGTTGCTAGTTATACCTCCCCTTTTAATTGTACCTCCCCTTCCCATACCTATACTGACATTTCTGTCCTGGGCCTCCTCCATTCCCAGAGTGAGCCACACACAACCCAGAGGCAGAGCACCTCATGTACCGCATGGGAAGCTTACAACGCAACATTTTATGAGCATTGAATTCTCCAATTTTAAATAGCCACTAACATCCCCCCTTTCTTCCCCACACAACACTTTCCCCACACAACACCTCACCCCCCCCCCCCCTTAGCTAGCTAACAACCTAAAGGTATGATAATTGAATTTCCCCAATTTTTGGAACAAACCTGTAAACCGTCCTTTCAATCCTGTGCCCCACCTAGATGTGCTGCCGTTCCATCGCACCCCCTCTGCTTCCTCTTGTTTCACAATTCATAAAGGGGCTGCCCCACTTGGACGACCTAATCCGCGAGTTCTGGTGAGTTTGCCCTCGACTCATACTTGCAGCTTGGTCGACACGAGGTTGTAGGTGGTCTTTGTAACTCTCCTTCATGCTCGAAAGTAGTCCCCGTGTACTCGAGGCCTTAGCTAGGTCGCGATATATTTTTCAACATGTTCAAAAATGCCCGCGAGTAAAAAAAGGTCGCCATGGAAAAATCGATACTTTTTGCACTTGTAGGTTTAGTCGTATTAGGTCGTAGTAGGTTGGCATGTTAGTCGTAGGTAATCGAGGGTAGTTGAAGGTAGTTGTAGATAGTCATCATCGAAGGAGGTCGTCTTCACTCTCCACTATTCGGTGTCCAATGTTCCCAAAGTTAGTCATAGCTAGTCGAAGCTAGTCTTCAACATAGTCGAAGGAGGTCTTCAACATGACATTTTTTCAAACTCTCCTAAACTCTTCTAAACTCGCCAATTAGGTCGCCCAAGTGGGACAGCCCCTTAACTCTTCTAACCTTATCACACACCTTTTGAATTTTCTTACCCTCCTCCACCCCTACCCCACAACTCACCGGTATCCACTTAACATTCACCAGACTTTATCCTGTTTCTCCTCTCTTACAACTTTCTACCCCCAAACCAGAATCCATCTGAAGAAGGGTCCTGACCTGAAACCTGCCCACGTTCTCCAGAGATGCTGCCTAAACTGCTGAGTTACTCTAGCACTTTGTGTCTTTTTTAAAATAACGCAGCACCTGCAGTTCCTTGTTTCATCAGAGAAATTACTCTGCATAGTCTCCAAGGCAGATATGCCCCTCTTTGAAATAAACCAAAACTGTGCATATTATTGCAAGTGTTGTCTCACCAAAGTCAAATGCAGTTGTTGCAGAGACTTCCTATCTTACATACTCCATTTTATTGTTTCTTAATTACTTACTGTGCCAGCATACAGTGCCCTCCATAATGTTTGGGACAAAGACCCATCATTTATTTATTTGCTTCTGTACTCCACAATTTGAGATTGGTTAAAGTGCACATTGTCAGATTTTATTAAAGGCCATTTTTACACATTTTGGTTTCACCATGTAGAAATTACAGCAGTGTTTATACATAGTCCCCCCCCCTATTACAGGGCACCATAATGTTTGGGACACATGGCTTAACAGGCATTGCTCGGGTATGTTTAATTGCCTCCTCAATGCAGGTATAAGAGAGCTCTCAGCACCTAGTCTTTCCTCCAGTCTTTCCATCACCTTTGGAAACTTTTATTGCTGTTTATCAACATGAGGACCAAAGTTGTGCCAATGGAAGTCAAAGAAGCCATTATGAGACTGAGAAACAAGAATAAAACTGTTAGAGCATCAGCCAAACCTTAGGCTTACCAAAATCAACTGTTTGGAACATCATTAAGAAGAAAGAGAGCACTGGTGAGCTTACTAATCGCAAAGGGACTGGCAGGCCAAGGAAGACCTCCTCAGCTGATGACAGAAGAATTCTCTCTATAATAAAGAAAAACAAACAAACACCTGTCCAACAGATTAGAAACACTCTTCAGGAGTCAGGTGTGGATTTGTCAATGACCACTGTCCGCAGAAGACTTCGTGAACAGAAATAAGAGGCTACACTGCAAGATGCAAACCACAGGTGAGCCGCAAAAATAGGATGGCTGGGTTACAGTTTGCCAAGAAGTACTTAAAAGAGCAGTTCTGGAAAAAGGTATTGTGGACAGATGAGACAAAGATTAACTTATATCAGAGTGATGGCAAGAGCAAAGTATGGAGGAGAGAAGGAACTGCCCAAGATCCAAAGTATACCATCTCATCTGTGAAACATGGTGGTGGGGGTGTTATGGCCTGGGCATGTATGGCTGCTGAAGGTACTGTCTCACTTATCTTCATTGATGATACAACTGTTGATGGTAGCAGCATAATGAATTCTTAAGTGTATAGAACATCCTATCTGTTCTAGTTCAAACAAATGGCTCAAAACTCATTGGCCGTCGGTTCATTCTACAGCAAGACAATGATCCCAAACATACTGTTAAAGCAACAAATGAGTTTTTCAAAGCTAAAAAATGATCAATTCTTGAGTGGCGAAGTCAATCACCTGATCTGAACCCAACTGAGCATGCCTTTTATATGCTGAAGAGAAAACTGAAGACTAGCCCCCAATACAAGCATAAGCGGAAGATAGCTGCAATACACGCCTGGCAGAGCATCACCAGAGAAGACACCCAGCAATTGGTGATGCCCATGAATCGCAGACTACAAGCGGTCATTGCATGCAAAGCATATGCAACAAAATACTAAACATGACTACTTTCATTTACATGCTATTGCTGTGTCCCAAACATTATATGTGGGGACTATGTATAAACACTGCTGTAATTTCTACATGGTGAAACAAAATGTATAAAAATGGCCTTTATTAAATTCTGACAATGTGCACTTTAACCACATGTGATTTTTTTTCTATTACAAATCTCAAATTGTGGAGTACAGAGGCAAATAAATAAATGATGGGTCTTTGTCCCAAACATTATGGAGGGCACTGTGCCTACTTTGTTTTTCATGTACAACAAAACTTACATAACCTCTATACATTAACATATTTTAGATTCTCTCCATTTCAACAAAATGTTTTATACTTTATATCAGAGTGGACACCTCATTCCCCCCACTTTACTCCACAATGTGAACAACACTGCCATGAATAATTCTGATCTATTCATCTGTTGATGTAAGGTGAAAAATTTGATTAATCTGGGTCAAAATTCTACTTCTGAAATTTAGCTGCCTGTCTAAAATCATTATAAATCTTTTAATGATAGAGTGAGTTACAAATCGGCTTCAAGTGTGCAGCCAATACATTTTCAATGCCCACAATTCTACTTCAAGTCACAAAACACCTCAGTTTCTCAAAGCTCAGAGATTTAAGTGTATGAAAAAACATCCATGGCTTTGTTAAATTAAATGTTAAGAAAAAATATTAATTTGAAATATAATCAGACGACAGTAACCTGCTCTGCCTCATCATAATCCCTATCTTTCCCCCACATTACTTCCCCTTCCCAGTTTGAAAGTTCACAACTCAGTATGAGCTATGATTGCTCATCCATAAGTTCAGATGGACCATCTCGTTTTTCATCTGTGTGGCAGATGCAAATTGCGACAAGTCAAGTCAAGTCACATTTATTTATATAGCACATTTAAAAAACAACTCTCGTTGGCCAAAGTGCTTTACATTTGTTATAAGAATAGCATAAACAAAACAAACTACATACATATATACATGTAGCCCTCACTCAGAGGACGTCAGGAAAGGCTTGGGGGTATAGATAAGTTTTTAGTCTTGACTTAAAAGAGTCGATGGAGGGGGCAGTTCTGATGGGAAAGGGGATGCTGTTCCACAGTCTAGGGGCTGCAACCGCAAAGGCGTGGTCGCCCCTGAGCTTATGCCTAGACTGTGGGATATTCAACAACCCCAAGTCGGCCGATCTGAGGGGCCTGGAGGTGGAGTGGTGGGTGAGAAGACTTTTTATGTAGGTGGGGGCAAGCCCATTGAGGGCTTTGTAGACATGGAGGAGGATCTTGAAGTTTATATGGAACCGCACAGGGAGCCAGTGGAGAGAGGCCAGGATCGGGGTGATGTGGTCCCTTTTTCGGGTGCCCGTCAGGAGTCTCGCTGCGGCATTTTGGACCAGTTGCAGGCGGGACAGGGAAGATTGGCTGATGCCAGTGTAAAGGGAGTTGCAGTAATCTAGGCGGGAGGAGATGAATGTGTGGATGATCTTTTTGAGGTCATCAAACTGGAGGAATTGTTTTATTTTAGCTATCGTCCGAAGCTGAAAGAAGCTAGCTTTTACCACGGCATTGACTTGTTTGTCAAATTTCAGCGATAGCAAGTTAATTTGTTATCGCTTCCTCTGCAGCCACATCCTATATCAATCCCTATATCTTTTTTTTTTAAAGGAAGGAAGAAATGGAACGGGAGAGAATCAGGGCTAATACTATATTTAATTTGAATGTAGTAACTTGCAAGAGTCTTCATTTAGAAACGTCAATGCTGCATAAAACCATAAGTTGTTGGTATTTTGGAATAGTAGTCATTGGCTTCTTTATTTTTGACATGGAAAAAATAATTTGGTTTTATTGACTGAGCCGTGGCAGACTTTTAGTATAAACTGGCTCTGTAGTTTGCACAAAGCTTAGATTTTTGTGGCATCGTTGACTACATTAAGGCCCTGTCCCACTTAGGCAATTTTTTCGGTGACTACAGGCGACTAGGCTGTCGCCACATGGTCGCGGGGTGACGACTGTATGATCGTGAGTAGTCTCCTCAAGGCGCCTAAAGAGTCAACGTTTTTCTGGTCGCCGCTGGATTTTGAAATGTTCAAAACTTTTCGGTGACTGTGGGCTTAACGTAGTTTGATATAGCTTGTCTTCTCCTGTCGTAGGTACTGTCGTAGGTTGTCACCAGGATGGCGCAGGTTGTCGCCAGGTGATGTTGGTTGTCGACGGGTGCTGACTTCAGTGAATTCCATTGGTGACTACCCACGTCAACCTACGTCAACCGGTGACAGGTACCGGCGACTGAATTGTCTTCAGTTGTCTTCAGTTGTCGCCGACAGGGTCGTTGCTTGTCGTAACTTGTCCATGGGTGGACGTAGTTTGACTTCGGATGTCGTGGGTTGTCGCCTGTGTGGTCGTAGGTGGATGTCATAATGGGTAGCTGGTTGTCGGTAGCTTGCCGTAGCTTGATGTCGACTAGGTGGTAGGTTGTCGTAGCTTGTCATAGATTTTGTCGTAGGGGGGGTTCAGTCGCCACTTTATCGGCGACCTGCTATGACTGTGACAGTCGCCGAATAAATCGCCTAAGTAGAACAGGCCCTTTAGGAAATGAACTTGTATTGTTGATTTGCATCCTGCAGGTAGTGTACAGTGGCCTATATTGCTTTGTAAAATTCTTCTTCTGCTTGCATTGGTGAACAGCTTTTTCTTTGTTGGGAAAGTCCTGAGCTCAAAGAGTGACAGGTTTACATGTGCACATGCATATACCACTGCCTCTTCTTCCCTGTATTATCTCTGGATATAACATTACATTCCTTATACTAATTGTGTAGCAGTAAACTAAAGTACTAGTGGTTCTAGAGTGGCAATTGATATTCCATTGAGCAACATAAAACATATTAATAACCCTTGGCACATGGCAAATGAAGAAATAAATCGTCCAAACAAAATCATTTAAATCTTCAATTGAATCTTATTTATAATCTAAGGTAAGACAACTTTATGAAAATTTATTGTATAAAAATTGTTCTGAAGTCCTATATATTTTACTATTGTGAATTACTATTCTAATTTACTGTTCGAACATTTTACATGAGCAATGGCTTTGTTAATTATATTTATATTTATTTAGCTAGAGAACATGGTTCAGCACTAGTTAAGCTCTATTCAATTATTCATTCACACTATAAGCTGCAAACACAGTTGTTCTTAAAAGCTAATCTGATATTTCTTTCTTGGAATGTTATTTATATCGATCACTCTGAAGATGTTTTTTCTTGGGGAAAAAATTGTGATTGACAGCACAAAACCAACAAGGACAACTGCTTTTTCAAAAGTTCTTCAAATGCTTTGATTTTCGTAGAACAAAAGTTTGGCTTGCTTATGACATTGATTATTTTTTTGTAAAAATTTTAAGTCCTTGTCATTCAACCTAATGGGTTCTGAGTACAATGCTATTCCTATGCAAACCCCCTCAGGACAAAAACATCTTCATTATAATATACATTCTTAGCAGCATCAGTAAAATGTTTTTTTATGAAGAAAAATAATAGCTGAAAACAACAAAGCTTTTTAAACAGCATTCAAAATTTGCTTTAACCCGGAAGAAATTTGCATTAAAAAAATATTTGGCAGCAGTTTTTTTGTTCTGATGGCAGTCATCTAACAAGACATATTAAAGAACCGTGATAGCCACTGTGCCGACACAGCAATTAAAAAACTTCTATCCGTTCAATATGTTTTGCATTTGAGAGAATGAGTAACAGGTTATGAGCAACAGTGAAACAGGTTATCTTTGATGCCTCAAAATGTAAGAACATTTCAAAGCTTGCTCCTTTACAGTTGAGGGAAAGTGTGGTTCTAGCTAAAAAATCTGTTAATGAATAATGGGGATGTTTAAAACAGGACACAGGTATGAGGTGAGGGATAAGATGTTTAAAGGGAACCCGAAGGAGATTTTTTTTTCACGCACATTGTGATCTGAATCTGGAACGTACAGCCTACTGATACTGGCGCCAGATGATCCAGCATCATTTAAGAAGCTTCTGGAAAAGCACCTGAATCGCCAAAGCATAGAGGGCTACAGATATAATGCTGGCTAATGGGACTAGTGTAGATAAGTATATTGATTGGCATGGACATGCTGACGGAAGGGCCTGTTTCTGTACAGTGCTCTAATGTTGTTATGAGTTATGAGAGTGTAAGGTGTGGGATGGGACAAGGGTCAGATAAATGCAAATCTTTATGTGATTGTTAAATTACATTTCAGATCAGAATATTGACTAATTACACTTTGTCGAAAGGTAATTACTCTCTTCCTGGTTATTAAAAGTCTGTCCTCCCTCACACTAGTATCAGGCTCTCTCAACTAATTGAGGGCAACAATCCAGTAAACCACTGGATTTACTGATTATATGAACATACATTTCTGAATACTTTGTAAATTAGTATATAGATTCCTTATCAACTTTTGGGAACAACCACTGGAAACTCGATTCAAGCTTGGACTGTAAAAATGTGCAGGGATGCAGTTTGCCTTTGTCTCTGCAACAAATCTGACCATTCTAAAAAGATCTCAAAGATAGGCATTTGCATAAATAAAACGTAGTAGTATTGTGTTTTTAAAGTACATTGTATTTAATACAAATTATTTGAAATTTGATTGAAGCATCAGCAATTAATTCATCAGGGAAGGAATTTTAAATTGAAAACTAGACCAAGTGCTCCCCCAACGCAAGATTCCACCCATTCCCCCAACGCAAGCCATTCCCCCAACGCAATATTGCGTCACACGCATAGCCTCCAACTGCTTAGGCACGGCTCATTTTTCCTCATCCCCCAACACTCTCTCCTCCTCTTCACCCTCCCTGTTCAATCCCGAGAGGGAGGGGTGGTAGAGAGGGAGGAGGTGTAGAGATGGAGGGGGAGGGGGTAGAGAGGGAGAGGGAGGGGGGTAGAGAGGGAGGGGGAGGGGGTAGAGAGGGAGGGGAAGGGAGTAGAGAGGGAGGTTAGGGGGAGGGGGTAGAGAGGGAGAAGGGCAGAGATGGATGGGGGTAGAGAGAGAGAGGGAGAGGGGGAGAGAGAGGGCGATAGAGTGGGGGGGAGGTAGGGTAGAGAGGGAGAGGGCGAGGGAGGGAGGGGGGTAGAGAGGATGGGAATGAGTGTAGAGAGGGAGGGGGCATCTCCCTCCTCCTCCCTCCCCATCTTCCTCCTCCACACCCCTCCATCCACCTCTACCACCCCACTGCCCACCCCGTCCCCTCCTCATTTCCCTCATCCTCCTCCCCTTACTCCCATTCCCTGCCCCAGCACCTACCCAGGTCGTAGAGCAGGGCAAGGGCCTGCAACTCGGCCTGGTTCTCGTACTCGGCCCGACTGATGACTCCAGCCAGTGCAGGCCCCGACTTCATCTCCGGGCTCGTCCCTGAACCCGGACCCTCGTCCTTCGTTCCAGCGGCAGCTTCTTTCTCCGCCCCGGTCACGGCCTCATCCCAGGTGGGCGCCGGCAGCCGCCGCCACTCCTCGTTCACCGCGAGGGCTGGAGTGCCCCTCCCTACCGGAGTGTCCCATCCTGCCTTGCGAGTGCATTGTGACATCACTCGGGTTTTTATTTGCGAAATGGGTGAGTTCTTTGGGGCTGTTTTTAACATTTAAAGGATTAATAACTTTGGAAATATAGGTGGGAATGCGACGGAAATATGTTTATCGCCACGACGGGAAACATGTGAGTAGGATATTTAAAAATGGGAAGGCTGTGGCCTAGCGTTTGGAAGAAGATAGGAAAAGCAGATTGACACATCGTGGGCACATCGTCGGCACAAACAAGACAAAGTATTTTAGTTAAATAGAGATGTTCAAAGTTAAGCAACCTTTGTGGAGTGAGAAACTAAGGTCATATTGCAATTCCTGAGTATTTATTTTATCCCTTTCTTCATAAATGTTTTCTGTCTTTCAGGGAATTATTAGTTTTGTTTTGTATTTCCTTTTTCCTGGATCTGCAGTATTTTCCCATACTACCAAGAATTTAATCTTTCCACGAACACATCCGGAAAGAGAAACTTATTCCGTATGGATTAAGATTTTGATCCAGAAGTATACTTCTCAGCTTTCTTTACTCTTTAATTATTTGTGTGGCTTCAATTTTCTTGGTCCTAAAATTAATTGCATTAATTTTGTTTGCTGAGAAATATTTTATATTTCTATCTTTTTCATTATTAGGGAACTAAAATGTAATTAAAATGAACGTTCTGCCACCTCCAGTATGCAGCTTCCAAATTTTGATGAGAGCAATTTAATTTATTTGTAACAGAAAAATATGCTCGAAGAATATAACAACTGACAGCCCACAAAACCCAGAGCTTTGAAATTAGGTCAATTTTCTTGGTCCTCAAAGGTCATTTGGCCTATTGAGTCTGCTCCACCATTTGATCGTGGCTGATCTATTTTACCCTCTCAATTACATTCTTCTGCCTTCTCCATGTAACCTTTGACGCTCCTAATAATCAAGAACCTATCAATCTCCACTGTAAAAATACTCAATGGTTTGACCTCCACAGCTAACTGTGGCCATGAATTTCACAGATTCGCCAAACTCGTTAAAGAAATTTCTCCTCATCTCCATTCTAAAGATATGACCTTTTATTCTGAGGCTCTGCCCTCTGGTCCTATACTCTCCCACTCCTGAAAATCTCTCCAATTCTACTCTTTCGAAACATTTTATTATTTGGAAGCTTTGACTGAAATCCCCTCTCGTCCTTCTAAGCTCCAAGGAATAATATTTAGTAAGCCATCAAACGATACGATACAATATGATA
Source organism: Malacoraja senta (assembly GCA_038087875.1). Lineage (NCBI taxonomy): Eukaryota > Metazoa > Chordata > Chondrichthyes > Rajiformes > Rajidae > Malacoraja > Malacoraja senta. Next base: position 80,591 of record JAXLNO010002089.1, on the reverse strand, counting down.
GAACTTTATTTATCCCAGGAGGGAAATTAATTTGCCAACAATCATAAAAAACACAAATACATGAAACATGAAAATAAAGTGACGAGTGGTAAGGCTTTGGGGATGTGCAAATATTGAGGAGGTGGCGGGGTGGGTCAGTTACAGTCTCAGTCTACCCCACGACAGAAAGGGGAGGAGTTGAAAAGTTTGATAGCCACAGGGAAGAAGGATCTCCTGTGGCATTCTGACCTGCATCTTGGTGGAACCAGTCTGTTGCTGAAGGTACTCCTCAGGTTGACCAGTGTGTCATGGAGGGGGTGAGCTGTATTTTCCTGGATGCTCCGCATTTGCGATGAATCCTCCCCTCCAAGACCACCTCCCAAGAATCCAACTCCGCCCCCAGGACGTAGCCGGCCTTCCTGATGAGTTTGTTGATCCTATTGGCATCCGCAGCCTTCGCACTATTGTCCTAGCACACGGCAGGGAAGAAGATGGCACTGGCTACCACCGATTGGTAGAACATCTGCAGCATCTCACAGCAGACATTGAAGGAGCTGAGCCTTCTCAAAAAGTACAGGTGGCTCTGTCCCTTCTTGAACAGGGCCTCAGGTCCAGTTTACTGTCCAGGTACACTCCCAGGTATTTGTACTCCCTGGTAAACTGCACATCCACACCATTGATGGAGACAGCGGACAGTGGTGTTCCTCTCCACCGAATGGGCCTATCCCACTTAGGGGACTACAGGAGACTATGCGGTCGCCACATGTTCGCGGGTAGTTGCCGGGATGTCGCCTGCATGGTCGTGAGTAGTTTCCTCAGACTCGCAACAAGTCGTAACGGCATTCTGGTCGCCGCTAATTTTTCAAAA